>JARJLG010000129.1:0-293377 GCA_029448575.1 Mycena maculata
TTCAAAATTCGTGCTTTTCCGATAAAAAGTATATGGTCTGGAGGGGATTTTCGAGGGGATTCAGATGATACCAATTTCTTCGTCATTAGATCGGTTTCAAGTTTGTCCAAAAGCGGACGACTTCCTAATTTAGACTGTCCGGATTTGGTAGGCTCACGTGGATCGGAGTATGCCAGGCCCGGGCTGTGTCTGCGGAGCGAGCTGAACATCGCCGAGTCGAATCCTTTATGTACACTGTGCTTTCCAAAAAGTGATCCCATCGTTGGCACTCTTAAACAAGCTCAGGGATTATTAAATGCTTATGGGAAGTAACCCACTACTATTATGTCCAAATGGTCTGGATTTCTTTTTTCTCTCTTTCTTCTGCACACTGTTGGGTCCGGTTTTTGTCGGGATACAAAATTTATGTTCCTATATGTGTCCAGGTAAGATATCTAAGGCTTGGGATTGAGGAAAGGCACTTTTTGAGGCTTGTCAAAGTCGCAAGTCGTTTTGCTGGGAATTGGTCATTCTATTTATAACCCGAGATTTGGTGCGCCGTTTTCAATGGGTTCCTGCCCTTGTATAGCTTGGTGGATTTAAAGCCAAATGGAAGCCATCTCTGAGAGTCTATTCCGAGAAAAACCGGAGGCGTAGAACAAAGAAATCCAGACCAGATGTACAAATCCAGACCATTTGGGCATAATAGTACCTCACATATACAGGTGAGAGTGGTGTATTGGTGGGACCACTTCGGATCTCATCGGATCCTTCGGAACAAATCGTCTATCAAATGGGGAAATGGACTCGTACTGCCATGCGAAGCACTGGCCCAAAGGCCAAGTCTTTCTGTGCGTCGACAGCGGATTCTATTCGTCAAGCCTGAAAACATTCGGAGGTGCAGATGAAGTTGAGATGAAGACGAGTAAATCGAACTTGATAGTCTCCTCGAGGTTCTCTTCTTGATCTCCAATACAAACTATCGGCGTTGTACCTGGATGGAGGACATTGGACGCGAATCCTGGCCTTGGTTTGTGCAGTTCGCTCCCAAAATCCCTCGGCGGCCTCACTGAACCTGGCTACGAATCTGGGCGGACTTCTGGCAATCCCAACACTTAACGAACTTTCTCTTCATGATTCCATCGATTGCAGTTCCCCTCCTCTTCGCTGCTTCGGCTGTCTTTGCTAACGGGAGAATGGTAAGTGTTTATCGTCACCTTCTCGTCGGACACACTTTCTTATACTTTGCCCAGCGGCTGCGGGGGTTTCATCGGCGACGCCGACTTCGACGCCGCTCCCATTCTCACCGCCGACGCTGCAAGACAACGCACGGACATGTAGCACTGGCACGTCGTCTACAAGGACGACTCGCCCAATGGAAACTCGAACGACGGCGACTATCTGAGCCTCGCCGACATCAATAACCACGTCGTCGCCGTCCTGAACGGCTCCGTGTCGACGTGCAGTTTTCCCTCAATCCCGTGGACTACATGAAAAACAAGGATTGGTACAACAGGGACACCACCTCAAGGACGAGATGAAGGCGAAGTTAAGGGTCGGCGACAAAGGCAATGTGTGTCCTCCCTCCTTTCAAACTACAACCTGGGTCACATACGTCGTTACCTCATACCCTTTCCTTCCGCTCTTTGCTCACCGTCCAATACTCGCTCGAGTCTCTCATCCACGAGGCCGGCCACTGACTTGGTCTGTACGACACCCCCAAGGCGGGTGTGGGAAAGACAGGATAAGACTCAGGGTAATATTAGGCTCGGCGGGGTCCCATTTGATACGGTTTCGGACACATCGAGTGAGAAGTCACCGGTTTCCCCAGAAATCGCGATACTCGCACCAGGTCCCCGAACCCATCCGTTCGCTTACTCTTCGTCGGAGTTCCCTCCTCCTCATCTACTGCGCAAACAACTACCTGGGCGGGACGGACGACCGGTGCACCATGAACTTCACTCGCAGCCAAGCCGTGCGTCAAGGCCCAGTATCACGGGCTTTCGAGGATAGGCGCATCATTCAAGAATGGAACGCGCATCATGATCATCGGAGGAAATTCGAAACGTGTATACAACGGAAGTATTCGGCCTGGAGTATGTAGTATTTTGTCGTATCTCGGCTAAATTCAAATGGATTTTTCCCTTTTTAAAGTTTTCAAGAGACTTGGACGAGAAACAAGAAACAAGTCCAGGCAGACGAGTACTGTGGAGATGTGTAATGACTACCGGCGCCTCTCAATATGCTGGCCTCAGCGAACGTTCACAACCGCTGCGACTTTCTGGTTTATACAAAGCGCTACAAAGCGGCTAGCAGCTGCGGGAAGGCCATTATTAGACCTCACAATGTGGCTGGATTATTCCATGCGACGGGGATGACTTGCCAAAATGATCTCACGCAAGTTTCATGTAAACGCCCGGCGCAAGTCAGCGCCCACTGCATGATGATCTTCGCATAGTCACAGCTTGGTCCGACCCTATAAATCTTCAATGGCATGTGTAAGATTTTTATGTAAAAGAACTGAATCTTCCATTCCTTACCGAGACACCAATCCACATGGGCGCGAACAATCGTGAGTCACTGATGCGCGATCCTTGCGGCGCGACTCTCCGGACTATAATACAATCAAGGAAGCGGCGCCCTGAGAAGGTAGTAATCTATGGTAACGAGGTGCGCAGAGTGCGCAAGGTGCGTGGTAGAAAACAGGTTCCATGCAAATGCAAAGTGAAAGGTGCGAGCCAAGTAGATAAATAATGTAAAAGGAGAACTAATAGTACCGAGTGACCGTATGTACAACCCGAAATCCCTAGGAACGTAACGAACGTGTAAGGTAGTGGTGGTAATCACAGAAGTGCGAGGAGGGGGAGCGCAAGGGCGACAGCGAGAACGAGGAAGGTACTGGCGAGCGTGCGCGCTGGCGGGGCGCCGCCTTTGGCGACTGCCGTTGTCAGTGTTGCATATGCGGAGCCGCAGTCCGCGACGGCAACCTTCGCGGCGCTTTCGTATGCGCCCTGCAGCGCGCTAAGCGAAGGGGCCTCGGACGAGTTTTGGAGCGCGGCGTAGTAGAGCGTCATCAGGCTCTTCGTGCACCCGGAGCACGACGCGATTGTGTTGTTTGGGATGCTCACGCCGAGCGGGATGGAGTAGAAGTATGTGTCCGACGGGTTTGAGTTGCGGACGGCGTCAACGTAGCAGTAGGTGTTGGTCGATGGGTCGACGAGGCAGCCGGCGTTTCTCATGAGGTCGAAAGCGTCCAGAGCTAGATGTCAAGGTAATCAGCCTCGTTTAGCACGTCAGGGGGCGGACGCACCTATCTGGGTGTTCACTGCCATACTGTTACCAGCCTTAAGGTCGGCGGCGCACGAATCCTCCAAGGCTCCCGAGAACCAAGCCATGTTGACCGAGCACTGGTCGTCATCAATTGTGGTGTTACAAGTGCCCCACACAATGTCAGTCAGGGTGTCCAGGTCGTCTTGTGCCTATCCTGCACATTGATTGAGGCGGTGAACAATAGGGCGACATACACACCTGAATGAATGCATCTGAGGCCTGGAGAAGGAGTGAAAAGGGCCGACAAGCGCGAAATGCGACCGTGTTTGTCATGTTGGAGAAGAAATTGAAACATGATAAACTGGAAAAGTTTTGGCTCAAAGCCGAGTCAAATGGCTGAGGGAATGGTGTCGGGAGGGTCGGGGGAGAGGGAGGGACGGTCGGCACAGTCTGGTCTGACGTTGGTGGCAGAGTGGACGTGGACGCCACAGACGATGCCGCAGACGTCGATGATCCCGTTAGGGATGCGAGCGAATCTGACCCCGACAAAGACCCGAGCGTCGACGCCGTGTCAGCTGCCCGGGGCACCACTGGCAGATGCGGTTCGTGGGGGGACCAGTTTGAAGCCCGGCTCGAGAGAGTCTCCCAATTTAATGAGGGTGGTTCCGAAAACATATCGAAAGCCGCAGGATGGGTCAGGTAGCGGGTCGACGCAGTGATCAGGACGAGAACTATGGGCACTGTGATGACTGTCCACCTCGTCCGTCGACCGATGCGGCGTTTTAGGCCGCCAGGGGACATGGGGTGTTCCATGGCAGCATCAGTGACCGGCGGTACATCCCTAGGGTCCTTCCGAGGTGACTGGCCAGGAGAGGGCGGGGGCGTAAACATGAAAGAGAGTCCCCGAAAGAGTGGGAGGACAAGGGAAAGAGCGTGAAGAGAAGAGAACGTGGGGGGGAAGAAGGTCTCTATTCTGCCCCATCATCAGGCACGGATCCTATACGGAGATCAGAATTCCACCTACATTCTGAAACCTGTTAGCAGTCCTTCCCAGAGCAGGACACGTTAGTTGCGAAGGGTGTATGGTGTCAATACCTCCAGCCCCTCGAGGCATTCACCCTGAGCTCAGAATAGGTAATAATCCGACAGTATATTTTCACAGCCACGGCTCGTGTGCCAGGCACAATTCTTTCCGCTCTTGGGCCACTCGATGGGTCCTGAACGCGATGGAAGGTATATTGTAGGTAGATGGTCACAACGTCGATGTTTTCTGTCAGCCTCTCATCTCCCTTTCCTCAGGCAAGTGTGGACAACAATGATAGTGCATTCAATGGATGACGATGATTATTCTTTTTGGTTACTTACTGCATGTGGCTGGGTTAGGGATGATCCCGAATTTCGAAAACCCGTCGATAGTGACCGCTTCGCTGTAGAATCATCCGCAAGGTCTTCTTCCCTTGTACCCCGCGCGCCTCAACACACGAAGACGGGCCGCGAGGGCCCTGTCTGTTGACGTCTGCCAACGAGCTCGCGGATTCAGACATCAGTACCCTTTTGCGTCACCGGTGATTCGGTGGTCTGCTCGCTCCGTGATGCAAAAATCCCCGAGAGGTCGGGCAGATAGTCGGAGCGTACTAATGGGGTGTGACACGGAAACGTCAATCTGTCGGCCAGCAGGAGGTTGCTGGTAGGTGCTGGCACTGAGCGCTGAGCGACGGTACTGCGACGGTTGACATTTGAGCGCACTCGGCTATGGAGATCGCTTGTCGTGGAACTAACGTGATCGCTACGACTTAGGCCCAATACTTGGGCGTCAACCGGGCGCGTCAATGGAAGAGTCAACAGAACAACCAAAGAACAACAGTACAATTTGGCAGAAGAGGGATCAAGACCAGTGTGCGTGTATCGAGCGAACAGCAGCAACTGAGAGAAAAGATCCAATTTGTGCTTGGCAGGCATCGAGAGGAAACGCTTGAACGCCAGCAACGACGACCGAGGCAAGTGGCTATGGGGTTCGGAGAGACACGGTGCTTGTTGGGCCAGACAGAAAGTCGGAGCTAATTTTTCCTTGGGACGTGCAGCTTGGAGAGATTGCTTGCAGCCTGGATATGTACATGCAGTGTTCTTAAGTGGAAAAGACAACACGGAGAGCAGAAGTCCCCCATGTGGTAGTCTAGGATGTTTGAATTGAACTTAGATTCGCTACCACGGGCTGTCAAAGACTCGTTGCTAACGCTTGAGCACTCTTGAGGTAGGCGAATCGAGCGCGTCACTGTGTAGTCCAGTTTGAAGGTTGCACGGAACCAGATTACGCAGAATTATGGAGCAACATTGGTTGGACGTCCAACTGTACGAGTGAGATCTGAAAAAGGTTGTGGTGGTTGACATGAACTTTGATGAGGTAATAAATGTTTGGGCAGGTTGTTCGCAATGCCAAATCCGGCGAGCGGTATCAATTGCTTCAATGGCAGCCTTTCTCTTCTTCAGCTTCTTCCTTCGCTGATATCGGGGAATCGGCCCAGACCTTTCCGTGCTTTCTTTCTATGTGGAATATCTGGGTGTCACCTGAACTTGAAGAGGCCAATGCCATTATCTGCCTTGACTCGACCAAAAAAAAAAAACCGAGAGACGACTTCGTTGTTATCAGCGGAAGGCCGTATATCGTTGTATTTATAGCAATAACAGGAAACTGTCAACTGTTTCTTGATTTCGTTCGAAAGCGATGAACGAAATTTTGAAAAATAGCACTTGGAACACAAAAATAGGGACCACTCACCTCAATTTTGGCTCCACTCCTGCCGCGCTCCCGCTACAACGCGCGGTCCGGACCGACTCCGGCGTCAGCAGCTGTAAAGCTTCCTTCTCCCTCTCCACTATCAGTCACGGGTCCCTCCATCGTCAGCCGGCGATTCTCTTTATTTTTAAGCGGTTGGTTTCTGTCGAGGGATTTCCCCAAGAATTCTCCATGGTGCGCACATAAAAAGGGGCGCACGCGGTTCCCGCCCTGTCACCAAAAAATGGCGTGTCTTTCAATTGCCATTGCGGCCCTCCTCCTGAGCGTGCCCTCTTTCCTCCCGACCGCGCACGCGCAAAACACCGCTACCAACCGATGGGTCAACACCTGGACGGCCATGCCGCAACTCACTGAGTTCACGAACCTGCCGCCGCCCCCGTTTGTCAGTACAGAGACCCTCTCGTTATCTGCGTCTCTAACGAACCCGAATCCGCGCACAGAACGGCACGGAGGGCGTCTTCTTCAACACGACCATGCGGCAGACGCTGCACATGTCCATCGGCGGCTCCGACATCCGCATCCGCTTCTCCAACGCGTTCGCGCCGGTTGACCTCGTCATCACCGCGGCGACGGTCGCGCTGCCCCTGGGCGGCGGGTCCGGCGCGAGCGCGATAGTTCCGGGCAGTCTGCAGCAGCTCACGTTCAGCGGGGCCCCGGGCTTCGACATTCCGAACGCAGCGCAGGTCGTGTCCGACCCCCTCGCGTTCCCCATCGCGCCCCAGTCGACGATCACGGTCACGCTATACCTCGCGCAGGGGCAGGAGGGGTTCGACATCACGTCGCACCCCGGCAGCCGCGCGACGTCGTGGTTCTCGTTTGGCGACTATACGCGCGCGGAGAACATGACGGATCCGTCGACGATCAGCCTGCAGCACTGGTTAGTTTGGCACTTGGTATGGCGACATTCTGACAGGCGAAAACGCTGCAGGTACTTTGTGAGCGCAGTGGAGACGTTCACGACGAAGGCGGCCTCGTCGTTTGTCATCGTTGGGGACAGCATAACGGACGGCCGGGAAACCGACACCGATGGCAATGACAGGTATGCATATTGCCAACTGCTCTCGTCCTTGGGCTGCAATTGATCATGGCAACAGGTGGCCCGACCTCGTCCTCGCACGCATGCAAAAAGACCCCGCGCTGACGGAGATATCCGTCAACAACCAAGCCGCCGGCGGGAACCGTATCCTCGCCGATGGGCTGGGGCCGGCCGCGCTCGGGCGCATCGATCGCGACGTCCTCGCGCAGACGGGCGTCAAGTACGCGATGATCTTCGAGGGCGTGAACGACATCGGAGTCGCGAACGCGACGGTGCAAGACCAGCAGGTTATCGGCGACCGCGTCATCGCGGCGTACAAGCAGATCATCACGCGCGTGCACGCGCAGGGGATCCCCATCTTCGCGTCGACGATCACGCCATTCGGCGCGCCCGCGAACGACAGCAGCATCCAACCGTACTCCAGCCCCATTCGCGAGGTGACGCGCCAGCGCGTCAACGCGTGGATCCGCACGAGCGGGATGTTCGACGCTGTCATTGACTTCGACAAGGTTGTCGCGGACCCCGCGATTCCGTCGCAGCTCGCCCCCGACTTCAACTCGGGCGACTTTTTGCACCCGAATGAGGCCGGGTACCACGCTATGGCGAACGCATTCCCGTTGGATTTGTTTCAGCAGTTCGCGGGGGGCGTGAATACGTTTCAATGAGAGGAGTGTAAAAGTGGGACGTGGGCTTGTATTACATCCAAAATGTATCTGCGGTTCGGTGAAAACGGCCCCTACGAGTCATCGTCGTAATTGAGTATGAGTATAAGAGGGTACACGCCATCGAATCAGCTTAGTCCAGCCCAACGCTGAAATCCCACGCGACATGAAAGCTGGCGGAGGAGTGAGCCATCGAGCCGTCCACGTCCACCATGGTCGCAGTGATAGGCGGGGAAAGTGCCCAGCGCCGGCAAACATGCGGTTTACTGGATCAATATCGTCACGGCCATAACCAGGCATGCAAGTGCAACATAGGGCGACAGTCGTTCGCCTGCACAGAGCTGCATCAGACACTCTAACATGTTGTAAAGGAGCCCACATACCAATCCGTGCCGACATGAAGAAGATGCCGAGGAACCTGGGTGATTCAGGTTAACGAGGAAACGGAATTTGGACGAGGATTTTGGAGCACCCAGTCTTATTCCGGTCGACGAGGCTTGGGAATAGTGCGCGCACGTATGTGCAAGTGCATATAAGCAGAAGCAGTACGAGCAGAAGAGACTGGAAGTTGAAGAGCGCAGACTGGAGAAAACAAAGTTCAGGTTCTCGTTTCACGGATTGGCTGCTGGGGTACCATAAGTGTAGGGGATGTTGGCTGCTACGACTACACCAACGTGGAATTGTGCAGGAGAAAGTCAAGTTATTATCGGAGGCTTTAGCCAAACAGGAACAAATGTGACATTTTTTCTCTTCTTCCTCATCTGGCATGAATCTCGACGCGTATTCTGGCGATTTTGGCGAACATTCGGAATCGGACGAAGAAATAGCCTCAGATTCCGAGTATGATGGCAGCATCTCGTCCTTCAGCGAGAGCGAACTCCCCGATACCGCGTTCGACGCGATGCCCGAAAACCTCACCCTTCCCCTCGAGCTTCAACGCCACATTTTGGCCCAGGAGACATCCCAGTTCCAACTCATGTGGGGCACCTATCGTTTCGGTACGCGACATACCCTTTCAAAGTATTTTATTTACTTTAATCTTCGCCACCAGTTTGCAAAGCATGGAAGGAACACATCGAATTCCTCGCAAAAACAGAGTGGGTGCGCACCGGCGCGTTTAGCTACGCGGGTTACATGAATGTATGCCTCTCTATCCCGCGCGTACCCGGGATTTCGCCCTGATCCGCCCCAGCGCAATTCCGAAGGCGGCAAGGTCTTTTTGAGCGGCTTCTTCAAATTCGCGCGCATGGACGGCGACACCGCCGTCTTCAAAGGCAAACGTATTCCCCGTTTTTGGGGGTGTTTCTAACCCTACCCACCAGACGAATGTGCGCCCGAATACCACAAGGCCTTCGTGCGAGCGTGCAAAGCCACCTCACCGCCCGACGTCGAGGTCTGCGGCATCGTGCATGATGTCGAGGTTCCCTCCCTCCGCCCGTTACGCTGACATCATAATTGACCTGCCTCAGATCCCCGGCATGTCCGTCGATTGGAAGACGCTGAGCATCAGCTGTCCGTGGCGGGCGCTTGTCGGGCGCGTCCTCGCGGAGGAGCTGCGCGTCGAGGCCCACCGCGCGCGCACGAACAGGGCGATGATGACCAAGGTCAAGCGCCTGCGCAGCGACGGGCTCGAGAAGCTCGAGGCCGCTATCCACCTGTACGCGGCGCATTCGCATGGCGCGTATGCGGCGGTGCGCAGAGCGCGGTTGGGGCACGCGGATAGGGCTGGCGATGCGCGTCTCAAGCAGGCCCGCGTCGATGCGTCGTGGAGGTTGATTGCTATGCAGGAGGGCAAGGGGAACGAGGAAGAAGAAGAGAGCCTGGAAAGCGAGGGGGATTTGAGCGGAGAAAGCGAGGAGTCGAGCACACAGAGTGAAGACGCGCAGAGGGGTGTGTACCATTTGGAACTTCCGACTGCGCGCTAATGCATCTAGGCGAGGATTCCGCGTAGTATGCACAATCTTTACACGCCATCAATAGACTCGAAGATACTTTTTCTCCACCTTTGGCCCATGCGTCATTTGATCACTAGCCGGCGATCCTGCGCCATATAATTTTAGAGGGCTATCAAACCAGCGAACATGCACATTGTCTGGTACCTGCTGCCGGTGTCACGGTTGTTTGTGGGGTCAGACCTCAGCCATATAATCTCGAGGTAAGTAACATTGATACCAAGCTAGCGAGCGAGCGCATTATCTACTTCTCAGCTAAGAACCAATCTGGAGACCTCACCCTGGCCTGGCTGCCGGCGCCATGACCTCGGCTAGATACCAGAAGCTGGACCAGGAACCTTTCGTCTTCCTGCTTCTGATGCACGCAAAGATTTACTTCCATGGAAGGGAATTGCACCATTGTGCCTAAATCCATTGAACAATGTTTATTCGGAAAGGTCCGCGACGGTCAACCGCGACGTCGCTGCTTTGCAGGATGGCGGGCTCTGACTGTCGTCCCTTAAAATAATCTGACGGACCATCAGGTCAGTCGGTAATTTTTTTGAATGGTGAAATTGCGACTGGCCTTCCCTTCCCAGAGCTTCGCAAACGTTCCTCTTATCGCCAGCCTTCCTGTGGGAAACACCTGGAACGACTGTTGCATTGTGTACCGAAATATTGGGAGACTATGGCACTAACGCTGATCTACAGTCTCAGGGTGCCCTGCATTGCGCCACGGCGATTCGCGGCAATGCTAATTGAATTCGGCGGCCACCTGTTTCGTTGGCCTTGCATCGGGATATTCCGGGGACGTCGCTTACCGGGGGCAAAGAAGATACCGTGAACCCCATCAGGCCTAGATTGGATCGACATCGCACAATCAGAACATGAGAAAAGTTCCAACAACCAGGCAAGCCTGGGCAAGGCACTGGAAGTCTTTATAATCAAACTGGGAGGCCTTGACGTTCCCGCCTCGACCTTTTTCCCCGATGAACGACGCGCAGTGGTGTCTGGACGAGTGCGCGAACTGTGCGACCGTGGTGGTGAGTGCAGCTTCCATAAACCCGCTTTCGCACCCTGACGCGTCGACCAGGAGGGTCCGTCGATATATTGCCCGCAGTGCGAGCCGGATGTAAAAGAAGAAGAGGCAGAACTGGAGGACGGGTACGCGCCATACACACCGCGCACCACTGTGCGCGTCTCGGCCTGGGCGCTAGACTGCTACAAGTCCACCCGAGTCGCGCCGGCCAGTGGGCCCTACATCGTACCTTCGCCTTCACGGCGGAAACTCCACATCCGCAAGCAGCACCCAACCTCCTGGGTCACTCCCGACGGCTTCTCCTCGTCCATATCATTATCGTCCCCGATGTCCACCCCGACGGCGGTCGAGTCTGAGTCCGAGTCCGCCGCGACGAGCGCGACGATCCCGCCGTCCCCTATCTCGCGCTGTCCGGCCCGCTCCTGGGCCGCCGTGTCTCCTGCGTCCGCGACGCGCCCCCTCCTCACCAAAACGAACGTCTACCTCTCGTCCAGTTCCAAGGCGCACGCGCCGCCATTAATCGAGCCGTCAGACTGTCCTGCGAACCCGTCGGGCCCAGGCTCGTGGCGCGCCCCGTCGGACGCTGCCGCCGCATGCACCCGCGCCAACGCCCCCATGCTAAAACCGCGCCGACCCGTCGATCGACCGGCAAACTCCCCCTTCCCGCATATTCGCTTGCCCTTCGTGCTATGACCCTAGACGCCATCTCATATGTCACCCCATTCCTGTACATTTATTTCATGCACCGGCCTGGCATTCTCTCCATTTCCCATTATCCCGCACGATACCTTCCCTAGACACACGCTACCTAACCTAACCTTGTACTTGTATTGTACCCTACCCACTCACCAGCGCGACGCGGCTCTCGCCGCTTTTGGTCGACTGCCCGATTCGGTTTTTACTTCCATGACGTGAGGGAAGACGGGCGGGGAGATCCTGATGCGCTTCCCCGTCGCAGAAGCTGATGTCGGATTAGGATAAATTCAGATTTGGTGGCGGTAAGTGCACATGTCGCGCATGCGTCGACGCACCCAAGACGAACCTCTACATACCATACAAGTAAATACCTCGAATTTCATTATACTTACTTGGGGGAAATCATGAATTAAATGACGGCCCTTGAACGACACCGGAAATTTTACGATCCCGTGGCGGAGGTATCCCTGAGGGCTAAGACTCTTGTAAGAGCAGGGCTTGCCCAGCCACAGAAAGGCGGGAATTTCGGAACCCGACGCAACCGCAAATCTTCTCAACGTCGATCGTATCTTGCCGATGTTTTTCTGCGCTTTCCCGGGCCTTTCCAATGAATGCAGGGTCACACATCATGAAGAACAATGACCGGCTGCCTCCGCCTGCTCCGATGGACGTCGGGGCGCGGTATCCAATCACTGGCCGGTTCTATCCGACATCTGGTCATTTCTCCAAGTCAACGCGAGCAAAGGCGCCCTAGGCGGCCCTGTCGAGGCCCCCGGTCACTCACCCATAACTCCCTCCGTTTTTTTTGAAAATTTTCGTTGATTTACTCTATGAAATTTGGCCTTTTGAAGCCTGATTTACTCTATGTTGGCCGGGTAATTCGAATTTTTCCTCCCGCTCAAATTTTTCGCTTTTTGGCCGTGCCCACCGCCTCTGGTAGCCCCAAAAAGCGGTGCTCCCGTGGTCGCGTTGTTGTTAAATAATTGGCCCATGTTTGCTAACATCACCATCAAGGCTGAAATTGGACCCACATCGGCTCCAGCAAGCCCTCTGCTCAAAAAAATTTTCTCGAACTCCGCCTGATCTACTCTATGGCGGAGGGAAATGAGGGCTTCAGACCTTGATTTACTCTATAATCAGTCCGGGAAAATCCGAATTTCGGCCTCTGATCTACTCTACCCCGGAGGGAGTTATGGGTGAGTGACCGGGGGCCTCCCTGTCGAATAGAAAAAAAATTTAAAAAATTCATGAAAAACCGCCAATCAACGCCCGGTCCTCCATAAGGCAGGTAGCCGTTGCTATTGACGTTCTCCATATGTCGGTCGAGGAAATCGGACGGCAAAAGCCGGACGAGGGCCTGTCGATGGGTATCGCGGAGATCTACAGTATTACATTCAATTACCGCTCAGATTTGAATTTACACATGGTTAATCAAAGGTGGGAACGGAACGCTAGTGTTCGTGCCCCCTGCAGTGCCGTACGTCAGTGCGCCAACGTGCGGCATCAGGTTGTAGCGCAGGGTGTATGTGGCGGAGGCGTCCCTGTCGGCGGGCTTATTCAGGAAGAAGAACATGACGATACAGAGCCCAAACTGACCGGAAACCTGTTACGTCTCGGAACGCATATTTCTGCCGGCCATCGATGTGGATTTTTGCGTCTTCTTTGCGGCGCACGATGCGGTCCCAGATCACGACGGCGTTTTGGACCTGGGGCGGGTTAATGGGGGCCTGGAACAATATGAAAGGCTGCGTACCCCTTTGGCGTTGGTGTATTCCGCGTCGAGATAGAGGAAGAGTTGTTTTGTGTTCCAGTTGAAGAGAGGAGTCAGGTCTGTTGATTATGGGGTAAGCAAGGCAATCAAGGATCGCTCGAAAGAGAACGAGACTTACCTGCATCGATTTCAAAGTTTACCAATGCGTGCTCATGCTTGTACTGCCTTCCTTTGCCGTGTACACTGCGAAGGATAATGAGCATTGTGAGGACAAGTTGACGCGAAGCCGTGGGAGGTAGATATATAGCTTGAGAAACAGCAGGTATCCTCGATTCTTAGCAGAATTCAGGGAGGGATGCCATGTGTACGAGGATGTAGCTCCGAGCGTGAGCCGTGGAGCTGCAACTCCAAAAACAGACGTGCTCAAGCGCTCGGCCCGATCTCTGCTTGAATACTACCTCAAGGTGTCTAGTTTCTCACTTGACCCAAGAAACCAGATCAACGCAATTAGAAGAGTCTTACACTTTCAGCCCATTAACCTGAACTGTCCCGCCGTCCACTGGGGCTTCAAATACGGCGAGTACCATGGAGGAAAGCGCGATGGCAGCAAGCAGCCCCATCACGCAAGACGAAAAGAGCGCGGAGATATTGTTGATTCTGGAGTAGACGGTATGCATGGTGAACGGAAGAAACCCAAAGTCGGAAAGAAACGGTAAGAAAGCAGAGCACGCAGAGACACGTCGAGCGTGTTTTGTTTGGCTAAAACTTCCGATAATAACTTGACACTGCCCCTTCTGATCATTCATGATTCTTGTGTAACACTTGCGTTCTAATCTCGGCTCCAGATGTTCGGGTGTGGCGGAGCTTAAAATCTGAAAAAAATGATGAAAAAGAAGCGCGGGATGCCACACCCGAACATCTGGTGCACCTCGTATAGATAACGGGCGATAGCGCCCATCAGTCACTCAGGTCACAAATCGCGCCTATGATGAGTTTGGCTGTTAAGGTACTGAACGAGTACACGCAGGTATGGAATGGCCTTCAGAATGATCATTCCCTCCCAGCTATATTTTTTTCTGAAGAAAACCGTGTAAGAAACACATCCAGAAATTTGATTTGAACAACTCAACATTCTGGGCACTTCCCTCAAACATTTATTTCTGTCATTCAATTCTGTCTGATATGCCTGGAAGCAATTTAGATGAGTTGAATGAGAAGTGAGACGTACATTCCATATTTTATCGCGAATTATTGCATATGGTAGGCGAGAGCTACGCGGTTCAATTTCAAACGAGCTCCGCGGTTCGAGCCGGCGTGGGTTCGAATCCGGCCGGAGTGACTCTTTTCCAGGCCTCATCTTTTGTGTTTCTTCTTCCATCTGGCACCTCCTGGTATGTACTGGAGCTCCTTCACTCCCCCCACATATTTCTTTTACAATTTTTAACTACAATGAAAGTTCAATTTAGTGAGCTTTTTGTACTGAATGTAGTGATTTCCCAGACCCGAGGCCCACTGTCCAGTGTCCAGTGTCTTGTGTTATTAGTAGGACACTGAGGGCAATCATTCTGAACATTTTCATGGGAAATTCACTGCAATGTGAGGTGTGAGGTATGTCACTAAATTTTTGATGCACGTCCAAGGTTACTTATGGGAAAATACACGATGGTTAGGAAGTACTCCGGGAGTCCAAGCAACTGCTGACTGGGCCAAAAAATATGTCTGTGGAAGAGTTAGAATGCGAGGAATCGTGTGGGGTTGAAAATAGGGTCAGAAGATGCCCTGAAGGCACTGTTTTCAAATATATTATTACAAGTCAGTACAACAAAACGAAGTGCATGAAAACTTGTAGCAGCCAACCCACCCCTGTCCTTGAATGCTTGTGGATGACGAGCACATCATTTATTTCACTTCCTGCCGTGTGCATATAACATACATGTTTGTTGTGAGTCCAATGCTGGACTACAGGGAAAGTGTTCCTAAACATGATCAGTCATGGCAGTGTTACAAGTGTTGAAGGCAACTGCAAAAAGGGTCAATACACTGAACCAGACTCCCCACCAAAATCCAAATTCGGAAGAATCCAGAAAAAATGGGATACTTACCTACCAGCCAGGTCAAGGTCAAAGTGGCTGAACTGAAAAATTAATTGGAACGGAAATGAATAGAGTGTTTAGCCAAATAGAATAGAGGCATGTGTTCAATGCTTTAAACATGTGAGGGATGATAAATGTCCGACAGGACTCATCTTGATGGAATTCAGTCAATCTAAGATCCCTAGTTAACTCTGAGACAAATCTGGGAGAAGAATTGAGTCAATTTCATGTAGCATGGCACAGTATGAGATTTCGAGTACCTAATTGGTTGAACAATGGCTCAATGCATTGAGCAAAAAAAACTCACTATGTCTTGCTGGGAATAGTTCACAGGCTAAAATAATATTTACGGATCTACCATGGACAGGAATGTACAGAAGGAGCTCCAGGACAACAGCCCAGGAGGTGCCAGATGGAAGAAGAAACACAAAAAATTAGGCCTGGAAAAGGGGTACTCTGGCCGGATTCGAACCCACACCGGCTCGAACTGCGCGGAGTTTGAAATCGAACCGCGTAGCTCTCGCCTACTGTAGATTGCAGCTTGATTCAGTCAAATCTGCAGATGCGAGGTATTGAAAGGTCAGAGCAATTGTGGGCTCATCTATGGCCCAAATTCCACATATATTGGTACCACAACACAGGATACAGATCAGAGAAGACATCTGAAATTTATTTGGTGCTGAATTGGAAGCGGATGAGGGGAAACAAGACAGTTCAGCGAGAGTGTGACATGATCGCCCGTCTTCTATACGAGATGCCAGACGTTATAGGGCAGTGTTCCCCCATCAAACTTCATCAAAAATCTGCCTCGGAACAATCCGTAGCTCCGGTAGGGGATTATCTCCGTGTGTTCCTCCTCCGCTGTCTGAACACTTGCCCTATAACGGCGGGAACGAGACTATTGCGTTCAACTTGCGTTCAAGTTCACAACTCATTCGACAGACTGGCCCTTCTGTATTCCAAAACGAAGCCTTTGAAAGAGGCGCACTATTGCATCAAACACGATTGCAAAGTGACTTCTGGGGGAAGGATCATCTCAATCGACGGATCCTGCGAGTCGCCTCCTTCTTCCTAGACGTTCAAGTGTGGCTCCATGCATACGAAGCTCGGCGAGTAAAAATACGTTGACCGTACACTTTTCGTGGGGTGACGTGCTCAAGGAATACTGCAGCCACCCGACCTCAAGGAGGCCCATGATCACTCCGAATTCTTATCCTCAAAAAATGCGGAGTAACTTGCTCTGACCGACTTCAACTGCTCGACTTGAACGGAGTGGGACTAAGCGCTAAGCACGCAAACGGCAAAGCGGCAGGGTACATATTTTAGCAGCGAGGTCGGCCCGGAGGGCTGAGCGAGCACGAACGGGTACCAGAGAAAGCGAGATTGCATTGTTACAAAGATTATTTTCCTATCCCTCGTCATCTTGGTCCTCGTCGGAATTATATTGATTAAAACCAAGGTCCTTGACGCTCGACACAGCGACCAAAAGCGGATGGTTTGCATCAAACACCGCAAGCATCTTCCCCATATCCTCCAGCGCGAAATCCTCGATCTCCTCTAGAAGCGCCATGTCGTCCCTGTCCTCCTCCAGATCGGACGCAGGGCGTGCCTTACGCGCGCGGCGCTTATCCGCGAGAGTCTGCAGCTGCCGTTTCGTAGCGTCCATGACGCCGTTCTGGAACTCAGGCGACAGCGCGCTGGGGCCGCCGATGATGCGCAGGGAGTCGTTGAAGCATTTGTACAGCGAACTGAGGAACGAGGCATCGTGCTCCGTGTTAATCCCATTGATTATTTGGAGGAAGGTGGCAGTGACCATCTGGTTCGTGAGGGTTCCGCTGTTCTTGCCGCTCGCGAGAAGCATCGGGATGAGCCTGTCGTAGAGCAAAAATTAGCGGTGTAAGCTGTCAGAAAGCGAAGCAAATTACATGGCGCACGCCTCTCGCACCCCGTCGTGGAAGTAAAACCGCAACGAGGGAAGTGTCACTTCAAAGGACTGGGACAGATAGGGCGCAAATCGAGGTCCGAGGGTCGAGCAGTAGATAACCAGAGTTTCAAATGCTTGACATTTTTCCTCGATCGCTGAGGTTCTAATTCCGAGTGTCTGTCCGTCCATACTCACCGTTTCCCAGCCATCTCTCTCTTCTACTTTGTCCTCGTCTTCATCTACAAGCAGCAAGTCAGATCAAGACTCGCTTGGGGAAGAACCAGCATACCGTATACAGAGATATCGGCTTTGGCGCTGGCCGTGGCCAAGAGGGTAGGCATCACGACAGGAAGGTAGGGCTCGAACTCGGGGCCCATTGCTTGGCATACCTTCGCCCAAGTGGCGATAAGATAGTGGCCAAGCTGCGTATCGTTGGGATCCGCAGGGGTCCCTACCATGGGGGTTAACGAGTCACCGATAGGAGGGGTAAGATCTCACTTTGTATTCGCATAAGAAGGTCAACGAGCGTATGAGCATCGGGCAAGAACATTTCTGGTCCGACGGCAATTGCTAGGAGAATGTTAACGACGGCCGCGCGCTGAAGAGAACAGCGATACCTATCAGACCGGCGCACTCCATGGCCTTCGCCCGCAGCTTTCGATAGTCCGGCCCATCTGCGTTGCGCAGGACATTCATAAGAAGGGGCATGATCGAGGCGTAGTACTATGCGTCCATAAGCAACGACATTGACGAACAAAACAAAACAATAGACCTTCCCGAAGGTGGTCTCACTGGCATCCGCGACCATCGCCAACGTGGTGATAGCTTGTTCCTGGACATATCGCCGCACATTGGCTGGATCCCCCGTCGGATCCAGGAGTTTGAGAAGGCGTTCGACGATAGGCTCGAGATATGGGAGGAGCACATCTCTTTCGACGCCCTCACAAAAGTTGATCAAGGCCGCGGCCGCGTGCGAATGCACGCTGCATGCATGATAGAGCATCAGGAACGCGGCAGGATATGAGCGCCGGAACTGAACGTACCGGGGTTCTCGGTCTTCGAGGGTGGGTATCAGCACAGTAAACAGCTGCTGGTGGTACCTCTCTTGGATTATTTCCTACGCCAGAATCAGCATGTATGAAGTGTGAAGAGCACGCGACAATACTTCGAGATCGGTACACAACTGACCACTGGGACGAAGGCTCAAGATGATGCGCGAAAAACAGAAATGGAATTGTGACTTACACGCACTGGCAAGCGGCATACCGCACACGCGGATGTAGATCGCGAAACATGGGAGTCACCAGCCTGGATGGAGCAAATGAGCCCACAGCCTCCTCCGCAGTATAAAACTCACTCGACGACTTTACCCAGTTCATTTTCCATCACCTACCCGCGGGTCAAGACAAAGGCAAAAGGAAGAACTTCGCTGCGAACCTTGGCAGTCCCCTCAGCAATGGCAGCGACGGCCATTAGGCCGGCGTGTCGCACTCTCCAGTCATAACTTGCCATCATGGAAGGTATGTACTACCCATAGTGATGAGCATCAATCTACGCCGGAGGTAAGGGGACGAACCTGGAACGCAGGCGGCAGCACTGCTCTCCCTCCCACAGCACACGCTAGCCTGTCGAGACTCTGCTCGTACATCGCAGGCGCTGATTCCGCCTCCGCAGCAGAGTTCGTGGACGGCTGCACGGTAAGTCAGCTTAGCAGCACGGCGCGGGGCAAGAAAAAGATGCACGCACATCCTCCTCAAGCCACGCGCCCAGCCCATCGCCCTCGTCAAACTCGCCCATGCCCTCCAAGCATGCGCGGACCATGATCCCCACCCAGCCGTCGACCCGCTTCACCATCCCCGCGCGCGCCTCGCTCAGACTGACCATGAACTCCAGCGCCGCGAGCCGGAGCGTCTGCCGCTCGTCCGCGTCCAAGTCCCGTTCCGCAGGCGGTCCATCTTCAAACGAGCCGGATGTCGGCATCGTGTGCGTGGCGCCAGGTGCGCCAGCAGCCGCGGGCGGAGTCGACGCCGTATGAGGCGACTCCGGGGGCGGGAACACAAAGGCACCTTGGCGGTCGGCGGTATTGCCTTCGCCGCTGTCGGTTGGGAAGGGGCGGGAGACGGTGGGCGTCGGGCCAGGGTCTGCGCTGGGGAGAATGAGGGAGGGAAAGAACGAGAGCAGGGCCTGTAGATGTGGCGCAAAAAGAGACGGGTGAGTGGAGCAGAGCGGTGTCAGAGTCGTCAGGAAGGCCGTGAGGTTCGCGTATGGCGAAGGACCGGCGTCAGAGGATGGGCTGCGCAAAGAGGGATTACGAGACGGATGGGCGGTGGCAAGCGAGCCGGCCGTAGGGAGTATTTGCGCAAGCGTGTGGAGAGTCTCCAGCATTGGGTGCATCAACGACAGTGACTGCGAAAGCTGCCCTGGCTCTGCAGCATTGAGATACGCGACCGACGCAAGGAGCGCGGCCTGTTTGACCTGTACGCGTGATTTAGCGGAGCTGTTTCACTGCCAACCGCAGGAAACGCACATCAATGCTTTCTGCGTCCTGCAAGCCCCGCTGGAAGACCCCAAGGACAGCATCCGTCTGCAAATCCATAACCAAATTCGGACAGCCCGCAAACACCCTATACGCGCTCTCTCGCAGGTTTTCGGGTGAAACGCTAGTGGGCAGCGTATGACTAGCACCCGGCTGTCCGGCTTGTGTCATATTAAATGCAAGCGCTTGAAGTGCATGCCATGGGCGTCCCCGGCGCATTCCCTCCCCGGCTAGATCACAGACTGTATCAACCGTCTTGCGTCGGACGAGTGGGGCCGACTCTTGTTGTAGAGAATGGAGAAGCAGTCTCTCAAGGGTCGTGAGTGTCTGGGAAGACAAGTGGTCGTACAGAGTGAGCCGGGGATGGTGCTGAGATTGGTAGGCCTGTTGCTGTTGGTGCTGAAGGGTACCTGTGAGCGGGGATTGAGGAGACGCGGTGTTGGGTTGAGCGGGGGATGTGGGAGCGGGCCGAAAAAGGAGACGCCGTAGAAGGACCAGGGAGAACGATCGCATCTGGAAACATGTTATTAGGGATTCGCGGTAAAACGAGAAAATTCGGAAGGATAAAGATCCAATATGGCATTCCGTGGCGAATAGCAGTCGGAACAAAAAAAAAAAAAAAGAGTATCTCAATCTCGTCAAATTATATTGACAAAGATTAGGCCTTGGATACGTCCATCACGGTCGGAGACGCCCCAATAGTGCACCCGCGGGCAGCAGGAATAGGATAGCAACGGAATTGAGTGCAGAGTTCCGTCACTCCCAAGTAGACGCCGTATAGCGGTATCGCCATTCGACTGAGAACTATCGATGGGGTCCGCAACGACATTGGGAGTTTGCGACGCGTCCCACCACCTGTATAGTAGATGCACGGGCTGAAACCACTGGGTGCACCAGAGACTGCATGCACAAACCACAACGGAGACACGCACCACCTCAGTATCCGCTGATATGGCGAACTGGGCCAAAGCCAGCAGATAGAGCTCTGGCGTATGCGCCAAACGCTCATTGACCGCAGTCTCAGCACTGATTGGTGGAATTCAACACTGCTAGGAAAGGACTGAAGATCTACGCACTTGGATCGGATTTCGTTATCACCCAGCAAGAGGTTGGATAGGATCTGGGTGAGTTCTGTCGTGATTTCCTGGGGAACTACGGACTCCATGGCATCAGAACGGAAGAAGAGATGGCAAAGGAAAGAGCAAGAGACAGAAGGTGGCACAAGAAATTTATCTATTCGGATGTCGGAACGAAATTTTAGCATCAAAATCCAGTCGGCTCTTTCCTTTCCGCTTCCATCCTGACAAGAATGCTTCTCTTGAATCTCTCCACATACACATCCCACGCGAGTCTCGCTCAGCCGTATAACGATCCCATTCATCCTGCCGTGTCAAACAGCACTCATGGGGAGCCATTCGGTCACCATCGCCTTGGTTGACCGTAACACAGGAATTCGAATCGTTCCCTCCATGCACGTCTAGAACTCGACTGGACCAGTTGTTTCGTCTAGGACCCGTTGTGATTAAAGCCTTGGGTATGAGTCTGAGCCTCGCTGTCCTAGATGCCTTGTCCACTATCCAAGCGAAGATTAACGTATAGCACGGTAGAGCACGGTCCACGGGTTCATTCCAGGCACACAGTAACCCCATAGGCGTCTCCACAACATCATGATGGGCGAACTGATACCGGTACTTCTTTACAGACGCCGCCGGCTTTCACCCTTGAAACAAATGTGAGTCTCAGAATCTATGGGAGGTTCGCGTACCAATTGAGCCTCCATCTAGATTGGTTGCCATGTGCAGTACTGGTAAACTCTGGTAAACTCTGCCTTCCTCTGCTTCGATTCAGCCTCATCTACATTGTATGCATACGCAGAACGCCTATATTCGTCTCGTACGTCGTCCCTTGGGCAAATTACATTAAATAAGAAAGACGTAGGTTCTCAGGAATATTGATACCGACTGATCTCAGACCTTGGGCACGGCCTTGAGTTTGAAACCTGCCAAGTCCAACTCAACCTGCATTGCAATCAGGCTCGACAGCATTTTTCTTTTGGAAAATAATGTAACTGAGAGGGGTGTGGATTGCATCAACTTCGGTAACGTAAACCCTATTAATCAATCCAGATATCATGTGATCGTGTAAAGGACGCCGAAAAACTAAATTGTTGACTCTGAATCAGAGTCTGAAAATACGGCGACGATGGGCCTCTTCCTTGATAATTGTGAAAAAAGACACGCTCAGATTCTTGGTCTTTCTGACACTTACCGCACACGGGCTTGCAGTGCTGTATGGCACAGAACATCAAGATATCTGACATCGACTCGGCGCCGGCTGTGACCATTCAGCGGCGGATGAACAACAACACCCGACGAGCTCAGGGACCACAGCCTGGACCGCAGGCGGCCGTCGTGGAATGAACCCGAAATTGCAGCAAATACAATTCTGAACGCCTTTATCTCCATATTCATCTGCGAAGACATCATCAACTTCATGAAGATCAAGATTCCAGAACGGAGAATATCACCGCTACAGCCGTTATTAGACTGACAATGATAATGATTGAGGATCTGAATAGACGCGAAACGACGGGAAAACATTCTACACAAGCACCACGTTAGCAAGGCCAGAAATACAATACAGTACTGTCCAAGACAAGTATAATTCCGTCAGTCCACGAGAAATCTGTTCCCGAAGCTCGGTGTTCCAACCATGTAACTGGTATGGGTCCGGGATGTCGATGAGGGCCTACTTCATGGAACCAGAAAAATAATAAGATTCTTCAATGTCTACAAATCATCCGTCAATTCGGAAGCAGGAAATCCAGCACGAGGATCTCGTTCGCCTGACCGATCGTCGTACACAACCGGCCGGTAGCCGCACATAGAGAAAAATTGAAATCCTCCGGAGGCTCTGTCACGAGTGTCCCTTCGCGTAGCTCGAATAGGCACACCGATTTAAACGGTGCCCCTGCCGCTTTCCTCTCGACTGGCATCGGCGAGATATGTACCTCGATTACCGCGGCGGTTTTCGAAGTCCACACGGTCAACGCGTCCCCGCCGCACGAGTGGATATCGTCGCAGATGTACTCGTCCGAGACGGTATCTGGTATCTGGACGGTGTCCATGAGGATGGGGATGCATCTCGGAAGATTGCTGTTCGTGGAGTCGAGGTGCTGCATGGTGTAGCGCGCGATTTGGCGCTTCTCCTTGACGAAGCCGACCAGGGACAAGAAGCACGGTTGCGTGCCTACTGAAGAGAACCAATCGGTCGATGTCGGCATTTCGATTTCATGGCGGGGGAAGGGGTGGGAGAGGCTCATCATTGGACGATAGTCGTCGATGCGGCAGGCTGCGAAGGTTTCGCACGACGGTATAGGCATCTCCCAGATGCTGATGGTCCTTGGCCCGACGGTTACTAACATGTCTTGGTGGACAAACACCTAGATCATAGGCCGTCAGCGGGTAGGGCTCCGGTATTACTCGAGGGAGCAACACCGACTTTATTTGACTCGCCTGTCTTCCAGCCGGCCCACAGATTGCGAGTGGTGTCCCAGACATATACGTGGCGGACGCAGTGCAATACACAACGTCCGGGTTTGACCAGAAAACTTCGCATGATGTAGACGTTCGGGAAGGGAATGGCCTCGGTGACGGGGACGAACTCTGGATTGGTGGCGAGCGGGTAGATGCGGTAGACGGCGATCGTAAATTTTCGGGAGCCGTCTCTGCAGCCATGGGTTAAGTTGGGCTTTCCTCAACGTTTGTTCCTCTTACTGCTCAAGGGACGTGGCCATAACCTCGAGCCCCGTGCCATCTGGGGTCGGAAGGAAGGAAATACTCGCCTCGCTCGACTGATCCGGGAGCTCGATGGAGGCAAGCGCGTGAGGCTTGATCAACTTGTTTGCGCCTTGGCCAAGATCCCAGAGATGAACGACCGTATCCGTGGTTATGAAGAGGAAGCGGCCCCCCGGTACCAGATCCAGCGTCTTCAAAACACCTGGATCTCTCGCGGCAACATTCGACGTCTTCACAACTCGGGGTGTCAAGATACGGCTCACAAAGGGCGACAATGCATCGCCCTCCGGTTTGTAGAGTTTTTTCGTGAACCGCCGCGACACGGACGTGGCCGCCCGTTGTAGTTCCAAAAGTGACATGTCGTCGAATGGGAAGCTGGGCTCGAACAAGCTGTTCATCTCGCAGATGCGACGGAGGGCATTCAGCCAGACTGTGCGCGTCAAAGTCAGGTCCAGGAATTTTTTGCATGTCTGCGGAATACTTGAGATGGATAGCGTGAAAAATAGAGAGGCACAAAACTCGTTGCAAGGTAAATATATCCGCAGGATCGACAAACTTGAAAATTTGAATGACATTGTCCAACGGCAGCTCCATCAAGTTGAGCATTTGGTTGGGAGAAAAAGGTGAGGCAAAGGGTCGTGAATTCTTCGACATTGTCTTTGTTGAAAAGTCTTCCGAACAATCCGATTATCCAAGACAACCATGTGCATGTGCGCTCGATCGCATTTTAATCGCAAAAAGTAATCTCCTGTTCGGTCACCATGGATGTGGTCATAAGCGACAAGGAATACGCGAGCCCAAGGCCTCCACATCTAGCTTTCGACGAATTCGCCATGGACCTGTTGATCCATATCCAAAGTTTTATGGACCCAGCAGACATAATGGCTCTTCGACGCGTTCGTCTTCCAGTTATTATGGCTCAACAATCATGACTCTTTCCCTCCAGTCTTCTAAAATAATGGCAGCCGCTACACGCCATCGTACGGTCTGGATATCTGCATTGCGCCGTGTTTGTGCTTTGCACGAAGTCCCCATGTGTACATATCCCGTCGAAAACATGTCTCTCGCAGAATTTGAGCATGCTGCAACGTCGCCCGCGCGCTTCCTTGCCCAGATTTTCAAAAACAGAGCAACGGATGACCTCATCCCCGCGTTTTCTACCCGTCTCTTTAAACCTCGGTTGCCCAGGTTCTCCCCAGGTCCTGCCCCCCTGGGAGAAGTCTCTCTGATACGCCTCATACCTGGCGGCCGTTATCTTGTCACGTCCAGCGATGCGAATCGCATCTGTGTCTGGGACCTTGGATATAGCCCCGCAGCCATCGTCGATCCATATCCCTTGGCTTCCACCGTTGCGGCAGGTCTCCCCAGGGAACTCCTCATCCAGCCAACGAAGGATCACAGGGGCCTTCGTCTTTTGACCTATTATATTCTCGGGTGAGTGGGTTTGTCCCCGCGTCAACCACAAGCCTGAGTCTAAGATAGCGCAATAATCGAGATAATGGTGTTCGAAATTTATCCTGCTACAAACAAACCGACCTTCACATGCATCGCGAAGCGGCGCGTCGATACCCCAGAGTTTAAAGCCGTCGCCTTTACACCGGAGAGATTCACTTGGCACCATGATTTTCTGGTTACAGTCTGGGACTTCGTCGAGGACACATGCGCAGCACTCCACATCTACCAACCCTTGTTGAATGTCCGTACACGCGTTCACCGTCTTTCCTTGTCACTCATCCTTAGGGGCAGATGACTGTGTCGCCTACCACCATCATCGGCCAGCATGAGGATGGGATCAGCGTAATCGACATTCCCCCGCTGCACCCCACGGGTACCCCGGCCGCGGAAGTCGTTGTAGAGCCCGTCACCCCCCTCGTGATGTTCAGCCATGTTCACGCCGCCTTCGAGCATTTCGCCGATGTGTACGCGCCACAGGGCACCTGGCACTCGTCGCCCGTTGCCCCCGTCGTCCTCGACGTCTTCGGGGTTCTTTTCGATGGGACCGCCGCGTATGCACGCTGTCCGATCAAGCCAGTGTCTGGCGGGGACCCTGATCTCCCGCGCGCACTCCCCGTGCTGTCGGGCATCAGTCGCGTCCCTCCTGAGACCTACGACAGCGCGGAGTTCGGCCCCCTTTACTTTGCAAGGACACATCTGGTCCGGACCTGGCTGACGGGTAACTCGATTATGGTCAACACGGCGAAGATCCCAGCGCGGCGACAGATCGAGTTCGAGTCGAACACGGACTTGTTGTGTGAGTTGCCAGATGGTGGGACAAACTGGGTGTACGATCTCGACCCTGTGTCGGGGCGGCTGGTCGCGCTCACGACACCCGAGGAACTGCGTATACTGGACTACATGCTGCCCAATGCGTGATACAGTTTGGATACAGTATGCAGCAGCCTCCGAGTCCGGGCTTGGGTTTTCTTGATCTGTGTGTATATAGCTAGGCTCGAATCCAGCCTGTCTATGAAGGTAAACCTGTCTATGGACAGGTCTACCTCCATAGACAGACCAGTTACTGGTCTAGTATATAGCAAGTTCGCGATGAGAATGATCCTTGAACTCGGACACTCTAAAAGAAGGACTGACTACGTGTTCAAGTTGACTAACGCGAAAGAAGGTTCGGGCCTGTTCCGGCGCTCCCGGAGATGTAATTTGATCGGACTCCGATCCAATTTCTGCTCAGACTTCAATGAGCTCGGACCCACTGTTACAAGATGTCGACATGTCGAAATATCCGACCATGTTTGACCCATCCAGCCTCGTAAGAAAAGGATTCTGTCCTATTCGGTCGGGGACGCCGACGGCGGAAGCTCACTCCCTCTATTATGAACAACACGGAAAAGGAGAAAAAGTTGGTACATACGAATTGAAATGTTGAACCCATGCTTACCTCTAGAAGCACATTTTGATGATAAACGGGATGGGTACACCCTCATTCGGCTGGGACTATCAAGTGCGGAGCCTGGCTCCTACATATTCCATGCTGGTCTTTGACAACCGCGGCTGTGGATATTCTGGATATCCAGTAGGTCGTTACACGTATCTCCCTCAGCTTCTCAGTTGGGCCGTATAACAACCTAGCAATGTGTGATCTTTCAGGACATCTGGAATGGCAGAGGATGTTATCGCCCTCCTTGATCACATCGGATGGACCTCGCATCGCCAAATCCATGTTGTTGCCCCAAGTTTGGGTGGAATGGTAGCGCAAGGTTATTTCCTCTTCTTTTCCTGTCCCGTTTTGTTTATCTACTCTTCTCAGAGCTCGCATTGCGCATTCCTAGCCGCATAGCATCCCTGATTCTATGTGTGACGACGCCCGGCGGAATGCCATGGCATAATCTCCCACCCGTGAGTACATGTGTGCGGAGTAACAAATTTATTCACACCATGTAGTGGGCAGGCTTCCGGTTTCTTACCACGTAGGACTGCGCAACCCATCTACGTATTTCTATGAATAAAAATATGACAGCCTCCTTGTGACAAAGGACCCGGCGCCGACTGTCATGAAGATGCTGTATCCTTCGACGTGGCTCGAAGCAAAGGCCCCGAATGACCCACATGGGCGATCGAATCGTCAAGTACGAACCGAGGTTACTCCTCTCGTCTATTGTTTCTGGCAGTGCGCTCACTTGCGGCCCCAAGTCCTATCTACGGCTCATCGGGACCAGCCCCAAGCAGCGTATAATTGGTCATATATCTCAGCTGGCGGCTGCGCTCACTCATTATGTCTCCCCTGACCGGCTCCGCCAAATTTCGGAAACGGTTCCGAAAGTTGTTATCCTGTGCGGGGATCAAGATTCGTTGATAGATTTGCGGCATTCCAGGGAGCTCAAAGCAGGGATGCCTGCTGCGGAATTCATCCAATGGGGAGAAACGGGCCATGGGATACACTCACAGCGCCCTGCAGAATTCCACGACCTTCTCATTCGCGTTTTCCATGAAGCAGACACGATATGATATCCGGCGCATCCACCACAATATGATTCGTGACCGGACGGGCATGCTTATCCAACAGAATCTGGTCATAATATTATACCTCCTCTGTTGAGAGCCTCCGTCGGAACGATCCATGAAATCCTACAGAGTTCGCACACAACGTGACTCTGCATTCAAGCTGCGGGAGATCATCATTTTCGGAACAGTAACCGACGAGGGCATGTCAGATTTCGGATGATTATCCTTCCACTGACAGTCTCAGATGTTAAAAGCCTGGGCGATGGGCTACTGTTCGAACTCTAAAATTCTGCCTCTGACCCGCACCCAACCAACCAACGAGCTATCATGTTTATCGCCCTGGGCATTATAATTTGCTCCATTTCATCCCCGGTGGTGGCTGGGTTGACCCCCACTTGCACACTATCGTCGTCGCTCCTAGTTCCCCTCCCAACCCAACTTATATTCCAGTCATCTCTTTTCCTCGAAAATATAGCAGTTCGAACCTCTTCGGATTTACTTCTCACTTCTGTAGAGTCTTCCACTCTCCACAATCTGAACCCATTTACAGTCAACGGCACACTCGCTCCGGTTCACACCTTCAGCAATAGCACTGCGATCTCAGGCATTGCAGAGTATCGGCCGGGCGTTTTCGCTGTGGTGGCCTCCGTTTTGAACACCACAATCCGCCGCGCCGTCCCAGGCTCCGTGGTTTTATGGAGTGTAGATTTCAACCAGGCCGTTGCTGCGGTAAATAAAATAGGCACTCTCCCCGACCTCACTGGCGCGAATGGCCTCACCTCTATCCCCGACGCGCCCGACACCCTCCTCGCCGCGGATTCCGCTTCCGGAGCCGTTTGGCAAATGAACACACGCACGGGCGCATCACGCCTCGTGATCCAGGACCCGTCCATGTTGCCTGGCGCTCCTGCCCCCGCACTCGGCATCAACGGCCTCCATGTCCACGGGGGGTTCCTCTATTTCACCAATTCTCAGCTCGGCACTTTCTCGCGGGTCCCGCTGAAGATCGAGAGTGATGAAGTCTCGACGGAGGGACCTGTACAGCTTCTGGCAACGACAACTGGGCAATCCCCTGATGATTTCGCGATCGACACCTTTGGGCGCGCTTGGACGGCGCTGCATCCCGGTGCGTTGGATTTGGTGTTCCCGGCGGCGAATGGGACGTGGTCCACGCTCGATATAGTCGGGAATCTACTGGGAAACAATTCAGCACTCAACCAGCCGACTTCAGCGGCTTTTGGACGTGGGGATTTGCTACAGACTCAGATGTTGTATGTTACGACGGCAGCAGGTCAAGTGGTCAGAGTGGACACGACATGTTGAGGTAGATAAATATTGAAATTTTAGCTGTATATCCCGGATTTAGACGGACAGGTCGATTCACTCAGCGCTATGTACGCTTTGTGCTAGTGGCAGGCACACGCCGTAACATCTTGAACTTAAACATTGGATATATACTTTGTATGAGAAACGAGGTTACAAGTGGTCAGTCTGTCAAGAGAGACTAGCTTTGTATATGCTGAGGTTTCAACCATTTAGTTTCCGTTTGCGCTCGGGCGCAAACTAAACGGAAATGGTTAGAAAACAGTTTGAAACCGTTTTAAACTGTTTACAAACAGTATTTTTCGGCCATGACTGCTTGGACACAGAATCGAGATTGAAATACTCCCTGAAATGAATACCCATCCGTCTTCTCAGTCTTCTCAGACAAGTCATTTTTGACATGGAATGAAGGCGCGATCTGAGGTCGGCGGCGGGCGGAGATAGCCGCGCACCATCAAAAATGGCCGACTCGGATTTGGGTTCCGTCCCGCCAGCTTGCCATTGGACAGTGAGCATCTTGATATCAATAGCCTAGGAAGGTCCATGTAACTTTTCTTTGTTGCTCTGGTGCATCCTGAAACCAGAAATAACCTGTGTGAGTGGTTTGAATTTATTCAACCGTTTAAACCGTTTGCTTCATTTCGTTTACCGTTTGCGACAGTCTGCAAACCAAACGGAAATGGTTGGAGCCTTAGTACTAGTATATGCTACCGTTAGTAGTTACTTGTTCGTGGACACAAGAACTTGGAGGCTGGAATTGCCCCAAAAATTGTGTATTTTGGAAGTTTTCTGGTATTATTGGTACTGGCCTTGCAGGTACAAGCTCGGGGGATGAAGTAGCGAGGAAGTAATAACAATACTAAGTACTTAATCGGAACTCATTGGGAACTCAGCGTTGCTTGTCTGCACGTGTCTTCTAAAAGCTTCCGCCGGGAATGCCGCCGGTTCCTAAGTTGTTCCCAGGCTGCGACTTCGCTAAGCGCTTACAATTACCTGTCCACACGTTGCTCCGGCCCCTATCACCATAGGTTCATGATATTCTCCCACGAGAGCCAGTTTGGTATATCTTCTCCGGGGAGCTTCTCTTCATCTCCAACGTTCCTTCCCGACTCACATCTCCGGGCGCAATCCATAGCTTGGCAGGCAACGATCCTTTTACCAATCCAATGCCGTCCATGACTATGCCCAGCATCACACTACCGACTACTTGGAATGTCGGCGCAGTTGATGCCGGTGTCCTCGTCGCATCTGTCTCTGTCTTCTACATCTTGGTCCGACGTGTATTTAGCCGCAGCTCCACGGCCCTCAAGGGGCCATCGAGTAGCAACTTCTTTTTCGGCATGATGCCCTACATCATGAAAGCACCCGACTCTGGCGCAGTCTACGAGGAATGGGCTGCTACCTACGGATCTGTCTTTTCAATTCCGGCCCTCCTCGGTCGCAGAACCGTCATCTTAACCGATCCCAAGGCCAGTAGCATGCCGTGGACAGAATGTTCCCATATTCACCCATGTCATTCACACAGGCCCTCCAACATTTTTTCTCCCGCGAAACATATGGATACGTGCAAACACCCAACTCAAAGCGCTTCCTGGAGAAGCTGATCGGACGCGGCCTGTTCTGGGCGGAAGGCGATAGCCACAAGAGGTGTGCTGGCTCAGTTCGGAACCTCGATGCATTTTCCTTGATTGCAAACAATTCGTAGGCAGCGCAGGGCTCTCAATCCTGCATTCAGCCCCAATTCCATCAAGAACCTGACTCCCATCTTCTTCGACTCGGCGTACAAGGTAATTTCTCAGTGCTGTATATTTGTGAGAATGTTTATGACTGCATCAGGCAAAATCGGCATGGGATGCCTTGCTTGAATCGAATCCTTCCGACGAGGGCGCGATAATCGAAGTGCAAGAATGGTCAGTCATTTCAATCCCTGAATATTGGTCGTTCATCATCACTGTGTGGTAGGATGAACCACATATCGTAAGTTTGCAACCTGGAGCCCCTGCCAAAAAGACTAAATTTCGTTTGCAGTCTGGACACGATCGGTTTGGCAGGGTTCTCTCATGATTTCGGTGCCCTCTCTGGCCGGACTTCTACCGTTGCCGTCGCATTCGACTCCATTGGCTTGAAACCCTCGCTCTTCGATACTGGCATCTTCCTGGCATCGCTCATTATACCCGTCCTTGCGGATATCCCCACAGGCCGTCGTGTCATGCTTGACCAGCTTGGCAAGACGATGCGGGGCCTCGCAGATAAATTCCTTGCCGCGGATCGCGACACAACCGCCGATAAATCTGTTATCGGACTTCTCGGTATTTATTGAAGTCAACTAGACGTCTTGGGAGTGCAGCTAAGCGTTGTATTATTGCAGTTAAATCTGCCAGCACGGAGCGCATTACACAAGAAGAGGTTATAGCACAGGTGGGTTTGTGGACTTTGTCGGCGCGCTTGGCTCATTCGAGCCCAGATCAATGTCCTGCTCCTTGCGGGGTACGAAACGACGGCCAGTATGTCCATAATAACACCGTCTGTCTAGATTTCTGATCGACTATATGTTTAAGTCAGCCTCACTGTGAGGCCCTCATGTCGTACAGACAATTTTCGATCCTGACATTGGGTCCTTGCCCGTAGTGGGCGCTCATAGAGCTCTCCCGAAACCCCGCCGCACAGATCAAGCTCCGCGACGAGATTCTTCAAGCAGGTGGTGACCCCTCCTGGGACGAGCTGACCAATGGCTTGCCGTTCCTCGATGCGGTCACCTGCGAAATCTTGCGTCTCCACCCTCCTCTGCCCGAATCGCAGCGCATGGTGCGACTCCCCAACTAATCGCTTCGGCCTTGCATTCTTACATATATTAATATATGCCACATCCAGGCCGCGGAGGACGACATCCTCCCACTGAGCGCACCGCTGGAGACAGCGGGTGGTGTGTTCGTGGAGAGCGTTTTCATACGCAAGGGCACGATGGTGACCCTGCCGATCAAATGCATCAATCGTTCTGTCGAGTTCTGGGGGCCTGATGCCAAAGTGTTCAGCCCCGCGCGCTGGCTCAACCCGAGTGCCGACCCTCATCGCGCTCAGGAGATCGCTGGCTACCGCCACCTCCTCACGTTTTCCGACGGCGCCCGTATGTGTCTTGGCAAAGGGTTTGCGCTCGCGGAGGTGCGTCGGCGTTTGCGTTTTGGTGGGCTGGCTGACTGACTGGTCGGCTCTGAAAATCTAGTTCAAGGTTCGTCTTCACCGGCATTCGTTTGAGTTAATTATTGACTGCAACGTTCACAGTCCGTCCTCTCCGTCCTCATCCGCACTTTTACCTTCGAGCTCCCTAAAGGACCGGACACAGTCATCGGCCAGCATCGGAATATTCTTCCGCGGCCAAAGGTGGAAGGCGAGGAAGGGTATGCGGTCCCCTTGCGGGTTCGCCACTATGTCGCGGAGTAGAAACGCACATGATTCTATTTACGAAGATATCCTTACTTGTTATCTATCTATCCTGTATGCTTTCAGTTTCCCTTTACCGCCTAATTGAACCAATGATCACGTGCATTGTGTTGAACCACACTCTCGTCACTGGCACTTTCGTCGCCTGTGCTAACGACTTCCAAATCTACACTTTGTCTCGTGGTGAAAAAAGGCCATTGGCAGAGGCTTGGATCTAACAAGGTTTAAACCATCCATTCTCGTAAATACGTGCCAATGCACCGACATGCGAGGCTTGAAGGTGGCGAAAAACCGATGGATAATCTGCTTGAACCTCACGAATATACACGGTCCTCGACAGTGGAGAGAAAAAAATTGAAACCTCTAAAAGCTTGGCGATCAGAACTTCTTTGTTGAGAGAGGTCGAGGAAGATGTGCCGGAACTTCCGAACCCTACTTCACAGCCCGTTAGATAGTTACGCTGATATCCTGAGTAGTTGCGATCCTACTTTCAATCATGGAATGACATCGGTGTGGAGAATAGTGCTGTAAGGCAGGAGTTTGGAGGTGCGCACACGAGAATACTTTGAGACACCGCAAAATTCGGTACGACACTCTTTCGAATTCTGATGGACACCTTGCCATTTTTATCTTTCTTCTGACAAACCGAGAAGGATGGGAGTATAGGGATCAAATGATGGCGGACATTGATGGCGGACATGATGGCGGACAAACGGCTGTGGGCATATGCTTGGGCGGGAAGGCCTGGAGGCCAGGGCTTGTGGACTAATTAGCGCGGGCCAAGAGCCTCGGATCATTCTCCACATGTACTTGCCCTACCTTCTATGTCTGGAAGTACATAGCTTCGGGCCAATCCCTCTATGGGAAGACCTGCACGTCTTTGACTGTGGCTGAACCACTTCACGTGTACCCCCTGGGGCCAATGTCCAGGGCCTAACCCTCGACCTCTTTATCCTGTCCTACTTTTGTTGCAGAACAAGAGGAGGAACTGGTAGTGTTTGACGTCCTCCCCGCGATCAAACAAATAGCACCGGGCCGCGAAGCGATCACGTGACACATCAACGCGACGCGTCTGTATAAAACTCACGGGCCTTGTTTGCTCCCTCTTTAGCGAGGTTGGCGTCTAACCTCCACCGCCTCGACTTCTGCTAGCTCAACGGTTCGCATGCAGTTGTTGCCCGCTGGATGCTTCAGTCAGACCTTGTGGTCCAGACGTCGCGAGCTAGCAGGTCCATATTTCTTTCTTCCTTTCTCTGCTGGGTCGCGCGGTTCGCATGCAGTTTTTGCCCGCCGTACACTTCTTGTCAGTCCATATGGTCCAGATGTTGTGGTGATCCAGCAGACCCCCAGTTATTTTATTTTCTATCTCTCCCCCATGCTCCGCGCTTTCAGCCCATCACCCCTCCCCAGGTTTGCCTAGTTTTTTCCTCTTTAAATGCTGTTTCATAATTTTTTATCCCCCAGACTCTCCTCCGGCCGGCCTACCTTCGCCCTGCACTCGTAGCCTCGAACGCCGGGCATGGGCGCGTTGTCGGGCCGGATGTGGCACCGCCATCAAAGTGATGCCACATCATCGCCGCTCTCTTCTTGCCTCCATCTTGTCGTCCCCGTCACCCTTCGAAGTCCCCCGACACAGACCGCCACCTGCAACACGGATGTATGGGAGTTGCAGTTGAAGGGTTGGGGGGGTGTAATGCGGTTTGGGGCCCCACAGGTACGAGGCTTTTTTACTTTTTATTACCTCTTTTTTTTCGTTTTTTTGACACCCTTCTGTCTCAGAGGGCACGCCGAAACCCCTGCCGTCCGCGTGCAAACCCGTATGTCCTCTTTTTGCGGCGGGCTTGTTTTAACATTGATTATTTTTTTTCTCGTCGGTCCCGTCAGTCATCCAAAACGAGCCCGTGATCCCGCTGCGCCAGCCCAACGCAGAGCCACGGCTACTCAGCAGCACTACGCCGTATCTACAGAGTCCCCGCGCCCAACCCCGCGCAGGCTCATCCTCGCGCCGTTCACCACTGCCGCGCTGGGCCCGGTGCCTTTTCTTTTGGGTGAGTGTTTTTTTTTTCAGCTTTTGTGCTGACTTCTCCCTCAGGTTGGGAATTGTTGGCGGTTGGCGGCTTCGTTTTTCCGGCGTCTTTTGAGGCCAGTTTTTTTTTTTTTTTTTGGCCCCGCTGACTTCTCCTTCAGCGGGAGTTCATTGCTGGCAGGCGGCAAAGCCCTCCCGCCTGTCGCATCCCCATATGCCCATCCGCACATGGCCACCCCCGCGTGCCAGTCCCCGTGCACAAGTCCCCGCACGGGCATCCTCGCGGTGCTACCCCCGTGCGGGAATCCCCACGCGCAAATGCCCGCTCGGGCGTCCCCGTATGCAAGTCCCCGCGTGCCCAATCCCACGCGCAAATGCCCGCTCGGGCGTCCCCGTACGCAAGTCCCCGCGCGCCCAACACCGCGGGCATCTTCGCGGTGCCACCTCCGCGCGGGCCTCCCCGTACGCAAGTCCCCGCGTGCCAGTCCCCGCGTGGGCCTCCCCGTACGCAAGTCCCCGCACGCCCAACCCCGCGGGCAAATGCCGGCGTGGGTATCCCCACCGTGCCACCCCCGTGCGCCAGTCCCCACGCGGGTGTCCCCGTACGCAAGTCCCTGCGGTGCAAACCCTGCACGCCAGTCCCCGCGCGGGCATCCCCACGCGTAAATGCCCGCGCGGTACCCCCGCGGTGCCATTGCCGCGTGCCCGAGCCCTGCGCCGAGCGCGGCATCCCCACTGCTCGCCGCCCGATTAGATGTTGAGGTAAGATTTTTTCTTGTCTTTTTATTTCCGTGCCCGCTGAGCTCCTTCACCAGGAGCGGCACGTTCGCAGCATAGCCACACGCCCGAGATCTTGCACGTGCAAGATCTCCAGCATCTTCCTTTGCTGACACCTACACCCTCCATCGCACGACTGCATGGTGCCCACACGCCCATCCCCGCCCGCACGCCCAACTCCGCGGCCAACCCCGCACGGCCAACCCCGCGCGGCCAACCCCGCGTGCCAAAGCCCGTGCGGCCATCCCCACGCGTCCAATGCCCTGCGGCCAACCTCACGCGCCAAAGCCCGCAGGGCCAACCCCGCACGCCAAACCCCCTGTGGCCAACCTCGCGCGCCAAACCCCGCGGGGCCAACCCCGTACGCCAAACCCCGCGCGGCCAACCCCACGCATCCAGCATCCATCCCCGCGTGCCCATCTCCTTAGATGTCACCAGGAGCCGCACATTTGCGGCATAGCCTAAGCCACATGGCAGAGATCTTGCACGTGCAAGATCTCTGGCGTGTACGAGGACAAAGGGCAAGACCCGACCGCCCTGGTCTTCCTTTCCTGACGTTCGGGCCCACCACTGGACAACCGCGCGCTGCCTGCATGCCCCTTCCCTCCCCGCACACCCATCCCCGCGGTGCATCCCCCGCGCGCCCATCCCCACCCGCCCATCCCCGCGCGCCGGGTTTGCGTGGGCCGTTTTGCTTGCGCGCTCGTTGGTTCCTAAGGGACCTGACAGAATTTATGTATCTTGGATAGTCTTTGTAGAATTTGTTTGTGTATTGAGACATATTGTCCTTGTAGCCCTGGCGGAATATATTTGTTCAAATACATTACTTTTGTTGTTGTCGTTTGCTCGGGATTCTGAAAAAGGGAGTAAATCATTACCTTTTGTCCACATGCCACCGCCTCTTGAACGGGTCTGGACACCTCAACTGCGGCCATATTCTGAAGACGCAGCCATATTCCAAGACCCTGATTTTGCTAAAGTCTTTGAGGAACACGCAGCAACTACTCGAACTCGGTGCAATGGTCAAGAATTGCGGCAAAAATTGGCTGATGTGCTATCCGAACCTCGCTGGGTAGGCTGCGACTCCTTGCCTGGCGTCTTATTGAACTTTTTGGCAGGTCCAGTTCCAGAGTGACTGGCTGGACTTCACCTTGGGTGGCGAAATAGTAGGATTAATTCCAGGGGACGTGGTTGAGCGCTGTCAGCAGCTCTTCATCGATTTCATCGAGCTGTTGGTAGGCTGGTAGGTTATACATTTTTGAAGAGTTTTGAGAGATAAACTTACGTCGGCAGTACAAGGATTTTGAGAAGATTGGTAAGATACCACGGTGAAGGGTGTACAGGCGGCCTTCCACAATGCTCTCTTTGCCCAGACCATGCTGACATTTCAAGCAAGATGTGATTGGGGGGCGCAGAGGTTCAGCACCTGTATTGATATTCAGATTTCTTCAAAATTTCGGTTCAGAAAGACAGACCAAGCTTTTGGGTCCTTCCATGAATGCGGAAAATATTGTCCACAGATGGCTGAGGTGGGCCATTGTAAGCGGCCTCAGCAATATCTCCAAAAGCGTGCCAAGTTAACTGGATGAGACTTGTATCCAGTTGAAGGACAGAGGCTAGCAAATCGCACACTGGAGCAGGTAGTGACAGTGGCCTAGACGTGTCCGTGCCCAAAATCTCTGGCCAGAGTCGGTACGTGAGTTCGAAGAAGCGTTGAATATCGCTATAACGTAGGTTGTGGTATAGTGACTCATGAGCAAGCAATCTCTCAAGAATCTGTGCAGCTGGCAGATTGGGGATCATGGTGGTCAGTTACCAAGCAGACAATGGATAGCTCTGTGGGTCAGGCCAAGGAGACTTTTACCTGGGGAGAGTCATGGACGTAGATTCTTAGACGTAGATGCCCGGAAGGAACTAACTCCACGCATAGCCGTATGGTGCTATAGCTAGAGAGAGATTTCTATGCAGGCTTAGAGTTGGAAGGAAGTACGTCCAGCCAGGGATATTGTATTGAGATGAAGTACAAGTACCAGTTAAAAGAAGAAAGCCTTTTATTTCAGGGTGTCAGCATAGTAGGTAAGCATCCTCAGGGGAAAGCCTGGACTGAAAAGGGTGCGGGTGTCAGGCTACAGTCAAACGCCTGAAGCCATCTGTCCGCCATCATGTCCGCCATCATGTCCGCCATCACTTTGATCCCAGTACTCCCGGCCTTTTGGACAAACCAGTAGGGACGGTTGATGGAACACTTCAACCAATTGGAGATAGCCTACACGGCCGCACCATTAACTTAACGCTTCGTTAAAATTTAAGGAGTTAAAATTTCACAACAATTTCGTTACTATAATCGAGCTTGGGGACCCGTTACGAATTCTTAAAACACAGGATCGTAAGATTATTTTAAGACTGATGGTCCCCATTGGGATAAGTCACAATTGGAATATTAGCCTGGCAGCGCTGCGCTTGCACCCCACCATACAGCTCAGGGACATTCATGGAGGAGAGAAGCAGAATATATTGAAGCCATGTAGATAAGAACATAATAAACTAAGCTCGGTGCTGTTGGCAACTGGGGGACCAACTCACATGCGACATTAGTTTTAGGTATGATCTGCTGAGAGAGGGTAGGAGCAGAGAATACTAGACACAAACCTAGCAAACAGTGTGAGGGTGTTCTTGATTTTGGTGGAAAGAGCCGGGGCGTGCGGCATTTGGGACGCGGCAGAGGAAATGGTCTTGCAGGAAATATCTTTAATGATCTTGCAGGCTTGAGAGGAAGGTCCAACAAGTTCTTTGTACATCTTCTGAAGGTCTTGGTATTACCAGAGTTAGATTTGCAGTCTTGACCCTCATGTTGACCTGAGATGAGCTGAGCAGAGAAATTCCAAGATTTGCCAGCATGATGCTTCGTGCGAGACCGGTTGTTTGGAATACTTGAAAGCTGTCTTGCCAGTGACACACAAAGTCTTGCTTGGTGTTGGAACCTTTCAACTCCACCCGCGGCACAGGGCAAGCACAGGGAGCGCGGGGAGGAATAGAGTGGTCAAGCGTGTCGGCGAGAAGAGAGATCGCACGTGCCCAACTCGAACCACAAACAAATAGCGACGGAGCTTGAAATAGCAATGGAGCGTTCCAGAGCGTCGGGCATCACCGGTTGCTGTGCCGGTGTCTTACGACTTAACAAGTATTTCTTACGGCGCGACAGGTCTTGACAAATTGGTAAGGAAAGTCTTAACAATGCCGGAACAAAAAGATTGTTACGATTATCGTAAGGATAACTTAACGGAATGTTGCTATTCGGGTCTTAGGAAAAGTTACAACAACTGATCTTAAGTTTTCACAAAACTTCCGTTTGGCCGTGTAGAATTGAACAAGCAGACACACCATGGTTCATGCCGGCTGTGGTAGTTGGTTTGCAGAACCTTCATGAGTCAGACATTTGCAGTCTGGATGGTGGATAGAAACACCGTTCCACATCTGGGAAACACACATGCCTTTAGAGTACTACATTGCAATTATATTTTATGGGTCTCCAGCCCTCCTCTATGTGCAGCGATGGGTTCATGAGAGAACAAACACGGAGATCGTCTATGTTATAAATTAATTCAAACTGGCCTTATAAATATGATCCATGTGCATGCAATGCTAACAGGCGAAACGCAGCGACGAGAAGAGAAGGCGATAAGTGGGCGTGGCGCGATCGGCACGAGGGAATGTGTTCAATGCGCAGTAATAATCGCGAGATTTAAATGCGGCGTGGTCGTGGGATGCACGGAGTGAACGGTGCTCGGACGAGAAGAAGGCCTGTGCTGAGACATGAACATGATATTCTATTTCTGATCGTGGGTGCTCTTCTGCATTTTCGTTTGTCCTCGTCGGTGAGGCGTGAGGTCATTGACGACAACTTGAAGACTCCTCTGCTCACACTGGTACTAGCCTGCTTGACTTGTGTGCTTGGACTTGTGCTGGGCTTCTGCTGCTAGAACGACATTCGAGGCTTATCTGGGGTGACTTGGCCACTATTATCTGAAAGTATTTCTGCTGGATGGACCGCCCGCGCGCACACTCGGTCATGCATGTCCGTCCAACCTTGCCCTCTTTCCAGGTAAAATCCCTTTCTTTCGTTGGCTATCACACGACTCATGAGAACAGGCCCGGGCGTCAAAGCTCCTCCAGAAGGTGTCCGCAAAGTTTGGTCGCTCCGGGGAGGGCAAACCGGATGCGTCCGTTCATTTCTTTCTTTGCTCTCACTACTCGAGCTGACTGCTTCAATTTCCTCTTTATTCTCACTTTCGCACAGACCACCGCATGCGCACTCCAACTCGCCCTACCGCACCGCGTACTCCATGGACGGCCCCCATAGCGCCGTGAAGCCGTACATGTCCCAGCCGATGCTCGCCCTCGTGCGCGACGACGAGAGCGACGGCGACGGGAGCGCGAGTCCCGCGTGGAGCGAGGGGCGGCGCAATTCAGGCTTGGGTGCGCAGAATTCGAGCATATCGGGTGTGGCGAGCACGAATACGAGCGTTACGAGTGCAGGTGGGTCTTTATTCCGTCTCTTCTCCTATCCTTCTATCCCCGCTCCTATACTGACAATTACCGCCAGCCCCCGCGCTCCCGTCGACGGTATCTATGCCGCAAGTCGGTCACCCGACAAAACAATCACCTCCGAACCACAAACCCAAAGCCCCTTCGCGCTCGATACCCGCCCCTCCGTCGTCAATACCGCCATCGGGACCAGAGCTCCCCAATCCCCACCCGCATTCGACCCAAACACAACATCCCTCCACAATACCACCCTCGGACTCCACCCTCAGCACCACGTCTTCGTTCTCGACCGCCTCCTCCTACGCGACCGCGCCCTCCACGCTCTCCGCTGCCTCCACCATCTACGCCGGCGGCGGGGGGGTGAGTGCGCTCCCGGCCCTCGCACGGGGGCCTCACTTTAACTCTGGAAATGCGAGTGCAAGGGGGGGTGGGGTGAGCGGCCTGCCCGCCGAGCTGGAGGGCGCGCCAGGGTATCTGGGCGGGGAGTGGCCGCGCGCCTCGTCCTCGTCTAATGTCGACGACGGAGAGGTGAGCCCGGGAGGGAGGCCGAGGCCGAGCGGGGCGGGCGCGCCGGCAGACCCGCATGCGTACTCGCCGAGCGCGTCTGCCTCGACCAATGCTGCTTCGTCCTCGTATTCAACGCTAGGACCTCAGGCCGGAGCAGCGGGGTCGGTATCTGCGCACCCACTGTCTCTGCGTGTGGGGGTCCTACCGCCCGAATCGACTGCAAACTCGATCCCGGTCCCCCCTTCGCACGGCCCCTTCGCGTCCGCCTCCTCGTTCGCGTATTACGACGCGGGCAGCAGCAGGAGGGCGAGCGTGGCGAGCACGGCGAGCGGGAGCGGGGAGAGCTTTGCGACTGCGCGGAGTGGGAGTGGGGGCGGGGTTGATGCCGATGAGGCGCCTTCGACGCCGACTTTGCGTACGCGGGTGTTAGAGGAAGAAGGAGGAGGAGCGAGCGGAGGTGAGCGGACGCCGAGGAGGGTTACGCTTACTGCGTTGGAGGTGGAGGGGGGGAGGGAGCGGGAGCGGGCGGAGACGCTGCGGGGGGCGTTTGCACCCGCAACGGTGGGGAGGACGGATTCGCAGCGGACTGTTACGGCGGGTACGTCTCCTCTCGTGTCGTCTGTGCGCGCGTGCTCACCGGATGTATCATCAGCAGCGGCTTCCGCTTCCTCTTTGTCCTCAACAGCGAACACTACACCACCCCGATCCCGCGCGCCCTCCACGCCCGTGCCCGTGCGCGGCGGCGGAGCGTCCGCGGACGGAGCTTCCTCTTCGTCCTCTTTGTCCTCGACACCGGAGCACGCCACACCCACCCCACCCCGCTCCCGCGCGCCCTCCATGCCCACGCCCACGCCCGCCCCCGCGTCCGGCGCGTTCGCGCCGTCCTTCACGCCCTCGAGCACGTCGTACGCCCACGACAGCGTGAACAACGTGAACAGCACCTTCAGCGCACACGCGCGCGCGCGCACCGCGTCGGCGGGGTACGGCGCGGGCTCGCCCGCGTCCTCCTTCTCGTCCCTCGCGTCCAGCTCGTCGGGCTCGGGCGCGGGCTCGGGCGCGGGCTCGCCGCGGATGGCCTTCTCCGCGTCCGCGGGCGCGGGCGCGACGCTCCCACGCCGCGTGCCGATGTCGCTGCACCGGTTCAGCATGACGTTCAACCCCGCGGGGTACGGCGGTGGGATGAGCTTCAACCCGTCGTCCGCGCCTATGAGCCCGGGCGGGGACATGCGCCTGAGCCCGAGCGTGATCGTGCGCCAGTCGCCGCTCGCGATCCCCGTGCTGCGGCTGCCGCCGACGCCGACGCTGCGCTCGCCCTCGGTCGGCGCGGGGGAGGGCGGCGAGGGCGGCACGGTGGGAAGGCGGAGCAGCGTTATCTTTGGGAGCCGGGTGAGTGCGAGCGGGGGGGAGGGGGAGCGGGAGGTGAGGGCCGTGGTAAGGAGTATGCCGGCGCTGGCGATGGAGGGGAGCGTGGGCGGGGGGGCGGAGGAGGAGGAGGAGGATCCGGAGGACGGGGAGGAGGATCCGGATGAAGACGAGGAGGGGCGGGATAGCGTGGAGGACGAGCGGGGAGAGGGCGAGAGTGGGGAGGGGGATGATGCGCAGTCGCCGTTCGTCCCGCTGCCACTGCGGCTGGATACCACGCCGCTCGGGCTCGAGTTTGGGGTTGGCGGGTTCTCCAATCTGACGCTCGGCAGCAGTCACAGTCTCGGCGGTAAGGGCAAGGAAAAAGAGCGCGAGATCCCCATGCGGATGCCGTCGTACATGCCCACCGAGAGCGCGCAGACGCCGCAGCAGGGCGGGGGGAAGACACCGCAGCAGCAGGCGTGGCGCACGGATTATTTCTCGGTGCGGACGCCGACGGGGGAGGCGGCGGGGTCGCCGTTTGCGGCTGCGTCGTCGTCCTCGTTCGTCATGCCCACCACGCCTGGCTCGCCGCTCTCGCCGTCGTCCTTCGCCAGCGCGCCGTTCACGCCCGCGCCCCCGCGCGCGGCCGTCCCGCGCTCCGTGCCCATGCCCGTGCCCGCGGCGGAGCGGCCCACGCTGTACAAGCACGCGTCGCGGAGCATGGTCGACATTCTCTCTACCGCGGCTGCGGCTGACGCCGAGCTGGGCGAGGAGCGCGCGGAGCGCGGCGAGGCGCCGGCGTACGAGGGGCATGGCCGGGTGAGCACGGTCAGGCGGCGGCGCTCGATGCCGGAGATCATGGCCGCGCCGCCGCCGTACACTCTCCCGTCGCCGTTCCACCCTCTCGCCGCCTCGGGCGCGGGGAACGCGCACCCGCTCGCGCAGGCGCGCATCGCGCCGCGCGACGACGAGGGGCGCGAGGCGCTCCCCGGGTACTCGAACGCGATCCTTTTACGGGGCGAGATGCCGCGCAAGATGGAGTTCACGGCGCCTGGCGTGCAGGCGAAGGACCGCAAGTGGCGGCGCGTGGTGTGCGAGCTGGAGGGGACGGTGTTCCGCGTGTATCGCGTGCCCGGGGAGGGGTGGTGGGAGCGGCGGGTGGGCGCGGGGGACGTGGCGAGTGTGGGGAGCGTCGCGGCGCAGGCGGCGGCGGCGGTGAAGGCGCGCGCGGCGGCGGCGAAGGAGGGCGCGCAGGCGGGGAAGATTGCGGGGGAGGAGGAGAGCATCGCTGCGGCTGCTGGTGGGGGCGGGGAGGGGAGTGGGGCAGGAAGGGATGGAGACGATGGGACGACGGAGGTGGTGATTCCGCCACGGCCAAGCATGTCGTCTGCGCGCAGCCGCGCGTCGTCCGCTGCATCCGGCGCGCAGGGCTCGCCGACCTCGTCCGAGGGCACCCAGGCGCCCGCCGCGTCCGCGAGCCGCTCGCGCCTGAACCTGAACCTGGGGCTGGGTCTCCTTAAGCCACGCTCGCATGGACGGTCGAGGAGCGACTTGCCGAATGCGCCCAAGACGCCGATCACGCCGCGCTCGTCGCTGTCGATACCGCGGCCGTCGTTCAGCGGGAGCTTGAGCCCCGGCGGCGGGAGTGGGAGCGGGAGCGGGAGTGGCGGCAGCACATCCGGGGCCACGCTCACTTCGTCGCGCTCCAGCACGAGCCTCGCGTCGTCGGCGCGCTCGGGGCTGCTCAGCGCGCGCACGCCCGCGACGCCTACGAGCACGAAGGGGAAAGGAAAGGCGAAGGGAAGCACGAACGTGGGCGCGGCGGGGACTGATGTGCCCGAGCCGGACGCTGCAGACCTCATCCGTGCGTATACGCTGCAGAACGCGGAGAGTGGGCTCGGGAACGACTATTTGAAGCGCAAGCACGTCATCCGCGTGCGGCTCGAGGGCGAGCAGTTTCTGCTGCAGGCGCGCGACGTCAGCGACGTCGTCGACTGGATCGAGGTGCGTTGCAGCCAAGTAGGATGCTTATGGAGCTGACGCGCGTACACTTATAGGGCCTGCATAGTGCGACTAACATTGCGCTGGATCTGGACGAGCGAGTCATGCCCAAAGGGCCGCTGTTCCCCAGGTGGGTTCTTCTGCCCGTCCCCCGCTCCGATGCGATGCTGATGGATTATGCAGACGGAGGAGACGCCGCCCGCGGGCGCCAAATGCTGCTGATACCATTGCTAATGCAAATGATCTACCCGCGCGCGAGACGGGCGCGACGACCTGATTCTGATTCTATGCCACGGACTCTTTCATGCCCACACATTCACGACTTGCGGTAGAACTTAACAAGTACAATAATTAATTGCATGGCTGTAAAAATTAATAATATTTTTCCGCATCAAATTCGCACGCGGCCCGACTTGCCGCAAAGGGACGACAGTACCATGCGACTTATCTTCCGAGTCATTCCATCCTCTTTTGCGTCCGCGCTGCTAGAATACCCCAGAGGCCGTTATACGACTCCTCTTTTGCTTAGCACACGACCTCTACGTCTGTCTCTGTTTACTTCCCGCCCCGATACCCCCCGGCTTCCCGCAAATACCACTTACAGCTATTCTGCGCAGCATATAATCGCGCATGGCAGACTCTGCGATAGAGATTGACCTCGACTCGGTTATCGATAAGTTGCTCGAAGGTGCGCCTCCTTTTTCCGCCGCAGGAGCGTGGCTGACGTGGGTCCCAGTGCGCGGTAACCGCCCCGGCAAGCCCGTGCAACTGCAAGAGTACGAAATTAAGTACCTCTGCACCAAAGCGCGCGAGATCTTCATCAACCAGCCCATCCTGCTTGAGCTCGAGGCGCCGATCAAGATTTGCGGTGCGTCGTGTGCGCTCCGGCGAGTGAGCTATTCGCTCATGCGCTCGCAAAGGGGACATCCACGGGCAATACTACGACCTGCTACGACTCTTCGAGTACGGTGGCTTCCCCCCCGAGGCGAATTACCTGTTCCTCGGCGACTACGTCGATCGCGGGAAGCAGTCGCTCGAGACGATATGTCTGTTGCTGGCGTATAAGATAAAGTACCCCGAGAACTTTTTCATCCTCCGCGGGAACCACGAGTGCGCGTGCATCAACCGGATATACGGGTTCTACGACGAGTGTGCGTGGCCACGGCTGTGTCTTTATTAACTTACTCAAATACTTGCTCACAGGCAAGCGGCGGTACAACATCAAGCTGTGGAAGACGTTTACGGACTGCTTCAACTGCCTCCCGATCGCCGCGATTATCGACGAAAAGATATTCACGATGCACGGCGGCCTGAGTCCTGATCTGCAGTCGATGGAGCAGATACGGCGCGTGATGCGGCCGACGGACGTCCCCGACACGGGTGCGTGCCCTCCCCACGCTCAAATGCGAATACTGAACACCCGCAGGCCTTTTATCCGACCTCTTGTGGTCCGATCCCGACAAGGACATCACCGGCTGGTCAGAGAACGACCGCGGCGTGTCCTTCACCTTTGGCCCCGACGTCGTCGCGCGCTTCCTCCAAAAACACGACATGGACCTCATCTGCCGCGGGCACCAGGTCGTCGAGGACGGGTACGAGTTCTTCGCCAAGCGGCACCTCGTCACGCTCTTCTCCGCGCCGAATTATTGCGGCGAGTTCGATAACGCGGGCGCGATGATGAGTGTTGACGAGTCGCTCCTGTGCTCGTTCCAGGTGCGTCGCCTCCATTTCCTCCCTCTTTGTGTTGGGCTGACTCCGCGGCTAGATCCTGAAGCCGGCCGAGAAAAAGCCAAAGTACCCGTACGCCGGGAACAACGGCGCCTCTACGCCGCGCAGGCAGAAGAAGCGCGGGGCGGCCTGAGCCAGAAGGCGTCCGCTTGCTGCGGGGCGCTTCGCGATGCGGGCTCTTGGGGTCCGCTGGGCGAGCGGTGTTGATAGATCGGTGCGGCCGAATATGAGCGCGTGTACGATAGATTGCTCCTTCACTGTCCTTTTTATTTGGTTTTTTTATTGGGGGGCATGCGCTCGGGTGGGACCAGATCTGCCATCTATTTGGCTGGGACCTGGGGTCTGGGCGGACATGCTGTATGAATACATACACGGAGTAGATATCATGAGGTCCTGAGGACTTGGATTTCAAAGATGGAGACCTCTTCCAAAAAGGGAACTCGCCGTCGATCAATCCTTCGCTTACGTGAGATATCGACTCAATTAGGAAGGCACGCGCGTCCTCTTACCTTGCGATGCCCCCGCCCCCCTCGAGTGCGGCTTCCTCCGTAGGAGACAAAAGGGTAAGATGGTATGCCCACCTCCGACCAGGGAGATAGAGCCAGGACCCATGTGATTGGCGCGATAATCGATAATCAAGCACAGCAGAAGTAATATTGTTCCAGAGTAACAAAAGTGATTCAACCCAGGTTCGAACTGAGGATCGCCTGTGGAACTATGTTACATGACTTGCAAGGTACAAACGGTAAAATGCCTCGAACACCATCTCCCCTGGACATTAGAACGGCCAGTAAAATTCAGGGGGTTAGCTCATATGATCTCCAGCGTGCGCGAATTTTTTCAGCTCTTTTAGAGCATTATTTGTACCTGAGCAATTCCCCGAACCCTTCCCGCCCCTTCCTGCCACACCCGCCATCAGCGGCCATCAGATCTTGGCTTAAAAATCACAAAGGTTTTGAATAGAATATCTTTTCCAACAACCCCCAACAACCCGGGTGGTTCTCAACAAGGGGGGTTGTTAAATAGAATAATCCGATTTCCACGGTCCGACTTCCAGGTACGTTTTCTCACGCGAGTTGTCATGACAAACTCAGAAGTCTGATCGGGGAACTGCACGCTTTCTATTAATAGTATTATCCTGAGTCCCATCTGGCACTCTGAGATCCCGCCGATTGATTGGGGACGATCGACACTCATCCACTTACAACTTCAACCTTTTCAAATGCTCCCTTCACATAACGCCTCAAACTCAAATACTGGACCTGCCATCAACGCAACATCAGTCCACATTTTGGCCGTCGAGCCTGTCTTGCTAGCAAAAGCAAAAATGGCGAGGTTTCTAGCCCGAAAGGAATTAGGAGCCGACGTGTGGAGCGGACCTCGCACTCGCGGATGCAATTTTGACTGCGATTCTCATGTCTCACAGAACCTTGCCTTGAACGTCTATGTCTCCTCGACTGCACACCCCTACTTCCTTCGATGCACACACAAAGTGAGTCCAAAATGGTACTGCCGGCGAAGAATCTCATACCATGGCAGCGATCTTATAACGGCTTTCGCGGTTGCTGCAATCGTGTTCATCCTGTTAACATTAGGTGCATACGCATGGACCGCGTGGAACCCTACGTCGCGGCCGCATCTCAATCGCGTCAGCTTCCGACTTCTCGTATATGCATTGGTCGCAAAGTACGACTCCTCTTGACCGCCTAAGTACCGCTGACTGGTTTAATTTTAGTCTTATGTATGCATCGATGATGATTAGCGGCGCCCGAGTTAGCGCTGGCGCTGGGTGCAGCTTCAACGCATTTTTTTCCGATGCAAGTATCTACTTTGCCATTCCATCGATTTAAAGATTGACATCCTACCCATACTAGGTGTGTCTTATGTTCGCTGGACTCATGTTTTGTTCCATGGCCCTCAATCTGCAGTATGCAGCGCCGGCCTCTTTCCTGGTGAACACCTGCTCATCCAAATAAACTAGGCTGGTTCTAGTACATGGCGTGAACGGCCAGAAGATGGAGCGGTATTATGTGCTCGGTGGCTTGCTAATGGCCTTAGCGTGCAACATCCCATCCTACGCCGCCGGCGCACTCGGGTATGTTGGGTGTCCAAGCTTCCGCAACGTTCGATTTCTGAGCATATTATTTTAGCTTTTACGGGTCTAGATACATCTCGACATGCTGGTTCAGCAGCCCGGACCCGGCGATCCAGCTGCGGTGGTTCATCGGTACACAGGGATTTTGGGGTTTTTTAATGTCGCTGTGTGAAGTCGTCTCATTCTCCACGATCGTGGGCAACATGGTCGGTGCCTGGACAGAGGCATGTACCGTACCTCAACGGACTGACGGCGGTCTCAGCTGTTCTGCTACCGGATTTGTAAAGACCTTTCTGGCACAGTCACCACCTCTGTTTTCACGCCGACCATCCCAAAACCCCCCATCGTTTTGTACCGCGGGATAATCCTGAGAATTGGTACGGACATCATAAAGAGTATCTTGTATTACATTAACTGAATTCTGGACAGGGCTATACCCGCTTTTCTCATGCTTTCTCAACGTCATAGCGGGCATCCTAGGACTTCATCTGATTCGCGACCTGGCCCCGACCGAAGTGGTATGAAGACGTCCGACCCGATTTCCTTGCTAACTCTCGCTTTTATAGAACTGGCGACTAAGCATTGTCGGTGGGCCTCCCATATCACAAGTTTTCGTCTTCATGTTTCCAACCAACATCTCCAGTTTTATTTGCGTATATCATCCGGCCGATGATGTACGTCTTGCTCGCTGCGACAGATCCCGTGCGTCCTTTTCAGTTTTCCTCGAATGCCTTTATCTGAGATACAAAAAAGTCATTTTTACGGGCTCTTCGTGCCCTCCGGCGTCCCACATCCGAAGGGTCGTGCCCACCCGATCCAGCTCATGTACGCGTTGACCTGAAGTGGAGGACGTCCTCGAACGCGACCAGCACCGCGGACCGGGACTCGCCACTCCAGGTTTGCGACCCCGAACCCGGCACTGCTTCAAAGACTGAGGGCGAGATCACATCTGAAGCATCAGCATCTGATTTTACTCGTCAGTTATGAAGATTTTCTTGGGCGTTAGCTGTCTTCATTTATTCCATCCACATTTGTTTCAAGGTTCCGGGTCGTACCGTACGCATATCTCTTAGCAAAGTGCACACTTCGAGAATGTAATGTACTAATAAATTAATTACAATGCTATGCGTACCTCGACAAACCAAGAATTTGAAAATTTGAAAAGAGTCCACCGTGCCGTAAAACTCACAGGTGGAGGAGGATGTATTTGTTAAGAAAAATTTCATGAGCAATAGTAAGGATATTTTCTAGCCTTTGAATCCCACTCCCTTTTCTCCTCCCCTGCTCTTCGAAGAACCATCCAACCATGTTGGATTTTTTCCATATGTTCAATCGAGGCCAACTAGTACTATCAAGGGAATTCTCCTTAATGTGTCCAGCGAGGCAGTGTATACGAGAGGAGGTCGACATGCACAGGGGTGTACAGGCCACCTGCCGAAAGAAATTACCCGTTATGAGTTCGAGCCTTCGAGGTACTTGAGTTGGCATGACAAAAACTCAGTGCTTCTCCAATCGGGGATCTCGGGGATTGATCGACAATCTACTCTTGATCTACTCAGTCAACCCTTTTAATGCTTATCAAGGGTCTCGTCCACTGGCAACTTCGAATTCAGCCCGTTTTCATGGTCCCTTCACATAACGTCTCAAGCTCAAATCGCGGACCTGATTTCAACGCACAAATCTGGTCTCAGCTCAAAATTAAAACGCGAGGTTTCACGAGGGCCCCTGTTAATACCTGACATGCTAGCTCCCGTGCCGGACAAAAATTTGGGACAGGTCCTGGCCGAACAAAAATACGCGGTGTAAATCCTACTCAGGTGTTATCCTGACAAAAACATGTTCCCAAATGGGCGAAAAATCACCCTTTTTGGAGATTTCGGGACCATAACCCGCCAAAAACCATCCTTGGATATGTCCGGACAAAAATCAGCCGATTTGACGTTGTTTGGGACCTAGCATTTTGCAGGGTCACCCTGTTTCACGCTCCAAAAAATTAGGAGGCGACATTTGGCAGCTCTCGCCAGACCTCAATACTAGTACACTCGCGGATGCGATTCCCAACATGTCTCACAGAACCTTGCCTTGAGCCTCCATGTCTCCTCAACTGCATACCCCTACTTCCTTTGATGCACACACAAAGTGAATCCAAAATGGTACTGCCGGCGAAGAATCTCATATGATAGCAGTGATCTTATAACAGCTTTCGCGGTTGCTGCAATTGTATTCATCCTGCTAACATTGGGTGCATACGCATGGGCCGCATGGAACCCTACGTCGCGGCCGCATCTCAATCGCGTCAGCTTCCGACTCCTCGTATATGCATTGGTCGCAAAGTACGACTCCTCTCGACCGCCTAAGCACCGCTGACTGGTTCAATTCCAGTCTCATGTATGTATCGATGATGATTAGCGGCGCCCGAGTTGGCGCTGGTGCTGGGTGCAGCTTCAACGCATTTTTTCTCGATGCAAGTATTCACTTTGCCATTCCATCGATTTAAACATTGACATCCTACCCATACTAGGTGTGTCTTATGTTCGCTGGACTCATGTTTTGTTCCATGGCCCTCAATCTGCAGTATGCAACGCTGGCCGATTTCCTGGTGAACGCCTGATCATCCAAATAAACTAGGCTAGTTTTAGTACATGGCGTGAACGGCCAGAAGATGGAATGGTACTATGTGCTTGGAGGCTTGCTAATGGCCACAGCGTGCAACATCCCATCATATGCCGCCGGCACACTCGGGTATGTTGGGTGTCCAAGTCTCCGCAATGTTCGATCTCTGAAGATGGGATTTATAGCTTCTATGGGTCCAGGGGCAACTCGACCTGCTGGTTCAACGACCCGGACCCTGCGATCCAACTGCGGTGGTTCATCGGTACACAGGGATTTTGGCTTTTTTTAATGTCGCTGTGTGAAGTCGTCTCATTCTCCACGATCGTGGGACACATGGTCAGTGCCTGGACAGAGGCATGGGTCTCAACGGACTGACGGCAATTCCAGCTGTTCCGCTACCGGATTAGTAAAGACCTTTCTGGCACAGTCACCACCTCTGTTTTCACACCGACCATCCCGAAGCCCCCCATCGTTTTGTACCGTGGGATAATCCTGAGAATTGGTACAGACATCATAAAGAGTATCTTGTATTACATTAACTGAATTCTGGACAGGGCTATACCCGCTTTTCTCATGCTTTCTCAATCTCACATCGGGCATCCTAGACCTTCATGTGATTCGCGACCCGGTCCCGACCGAAGTGGTATGAAGACGTCCATCCCGATTTCTTCGCTAATTTTCGCTTTTATAGAACTGGCGACTAAGCATTGTCGGTGGGCCTCCCATATCACTTTCGCCTCATGTTTCCAACCCACATCTCCAGCTTTATTTGCATATTCTATCCGGCCGATGATGTACATCTTGCTCGCTGCGACAGATCCCGTGTGTCCTTTTTAGTTTTCCTCGAATGCCTTTATCTGGCATCTGAGATACAAAAAAGTCATTTCTACGGGCTCTTCGTGCCCTCCGGCGCCCTACATCCGAAGGGTCATGCCCACCAGATCCAGCTCATGTGCGCGTCAACCTGAAGTGGAGCACCGCCATCACGTCCTCGAACACAACCAGCACCGCGGACCGGGACTCCCCACCCCAGGTTTGTGACCCCGAAACCGGCACTGTTTCAAAGCCTGAGGGCGAGATTACATCTGAAGCATCCACATCTGATTTCACTCGTCAGTTATGAAATTCTCTTGGGGTTATTTGTACCGTACACATATATCTTAGCAAAAATGCACCCTTCGAGAATGTACTAATGAACTAAATACAATACTACGCGTACCTCGATGAACCCAATAATTTGACAAGGAGGATGTATTTGTTTAGGAACATTTTCATCAGTAGTAAGGATATCTTATCTAGCTTTTGAATCCCATTCCCTTTTCTCGGCCTTCGCCCCTGCTCTTCGAAGAAAAATAACTATGTTGAATTTTTTTCCCATTGTACTTGAGTTCAGAGGAAAATTTACGGTTCAGTCTCGTTGAATAGCCAGTTCAAAGGCTCTACTCAATAACATTGAAGGGTACTCATGATGATCGAAAGTTTCAACTGTCCGTCCCCGGCCCACATCGGTCTTCAGCTTGTTGGGCGACCATGAAAAACCTCAAACCTTTTCTTCACTTGCTGTCTTGACAGTTCTGGAATCAGCAAATGATAGTGCCCCCTGTGTCTGTTAATTGGCCGACCAAATACGTCACACGATGTACTAGCACTTACCGCCGGTTCAGAACATCTCTGTGTTTTCTCAGCCATCGCTCGGAGACCGGTTCTGGAGTTCAGACTTATACTCGGTGAGTGATTGAGCCTATCTGAGTTCATGGAAGCCGGTACCTTGCCAATAGGGAATTTGAATATACTAGGGTATACTAGTACCAGGTCACTTTTGAAGTTGACTTCAATGTGAGACCGAAGACTCACATCGAGCCGCTACGACGAAACAGCCAAGCCATATAACTGATTCAATCAATCAGTCGACAGTCATAATTCTCGACCAGGGACTTCCGTACAGTTTTCATGCATGGTCGCAAACTGTTGGGACTTCAAGTAAGCGCCACTAAAAAGCGATACATCGATGCCCTATACGCAGATCAAGGTCACTAGCCCCGCAGCACTACAACAGACTGAATATGAGACAGTGATACAATTTTGTGCCGACAACTTGCCTCGTTACCACTCCGGTTTCTGTCAGGAAAGTATGAGATTCCCAGCCTTATCCGTAGCGTATTCATGACGAACCGATGGTCCATGCTACAAGTTTGTCCACAAGTGCCACAGTTCTGTTCCTAGATTAACCAGCAGCTGATGGGTAGAGCTCGGTATATTACCGTTTATCGGCAACGGAGCGTTGACGATGTAGCCAATAGACCAATGTCACAGCAATAATCAGATCGTTTGCAGAAGCAACCGACCAGAGGGAATTCAACAACCAGGCCCATTGTGTTTCGAAAGCCGGTATTGTCTCCATCGTGAAACCATAAACACACACAATTATGGAGCCCAAGAGCCGCAAAAAGGACAAGCTCCAACTCAGACATGGAATATACAGGCTCTTCGAGATGCCATATATCCGGGACGAGAAAAATATCTGAACTGTTTCGAAATGAGTCGAGTCGAATATACAGGGTATATCACCAGACCTACCAAATGCACCAATAATACCGGAGAACAAAACAGCTGCAGCCAGCGTTCGAGGAATTAGGAAGAGTCGCTCTGGGTGCTCATAGTTGGAGACAGTCATTTCGTAGAGCGTGTGCCCAATGCAGACAGCATGCGCCATCTCGCACAACCTGCACATATTTGAAACCCAGTTTTCAACTACGCAAACGGACCCAAAGTAAACTCCAACATACCAAATCACGGCAACCTATCAGTGGCAACCTCGGTGAGATGGTTCCAGGCTGTTCCTTGGGAAATCACTCACCAAGTATTTTATTCGAAGAGGATCATGCGGGAAGCGGCCATAATAGATGTACGTCTGGGTTGTTGTGACACCTAGGAGCGCGTATGATGCTAGCACTCCGAGTTCGTAGGCACCTTGGGGGTTGTTACTGGTGCGAATTGAAATCTTGAAACACCTCGACCTACCGAGAGTGATACTAGGATCGAAGGAAGTCATACTATTTGAGACCAGTTAGTTGGCCACTTAAGCTTTTATGCCACGGCCCTGGGCTTCTGCCGGAGCCGGGACCATCCAAACTATGTTGTAATGAGTGCATGCATCCTGTGAGGAGTTTGAGTCCATCGGCGCCGAAATATTTGAGAATTTGAGCCCGCAAGGAATCTATTTTGACCCGTAGTCCAACATGGCCAAAGAATAGGTTAGTTGGCCACCCCGCAAACTAACGGGTTGGACTCTCAAATGGCGGTTGGCCGCACCTGGGATCATAGATACAGACTATATTTACTATTTAAAATGGTTATGATGTAGATATGAGGTGTATAAATGGTCTGAATACATGCTTGCAACCGAGGGAAACCCCCGAAAATCGGGGCCGTATGATGAATCAGTGTACTGCAACTGGGAGAAAAGCCGGGATGGGCCAAATTAAGGTCCAGCCTACTCAATTGGAAGTATTTGGACGTACATGGATGCCAGACTTCATTCCAGGATGCCGACTGCTCCTCCAAAAAATCCGACTACTCAGCACGACTGAAATTGGGTGAATTGAGATAATGGCCTCCAGAGCAATCAAGATCAATGGATAAAACTTAGGAATACCACTCAGAGGGAAGGATTGGATAGTGAGAGGTCCTGTGCAAGATTCCGGACCGATGCCATAGCCGTGTCGTGGACCGCGATGGTGCCAGCATGACTAACCTAGAATAAAGTTGTGCTTTTCACGAGTGTGTTAGGAAGGTTATTACAATAAATTGTCATCTGGTAGCTGTGAAGAGGGACGTCCAGAATCGGGGGATCCGAACGAGCCCCAAAACTCGCGGACCGACCAAGAAATGGCGGAGAAATGGTGATGGCAAAAAGTGAGTGATAAGAAATTGATGTCCCCACATTTCGGATCCCGATCCGCGATGCCGTAGCTCTCGATCAATCCATCACTTTCGGCTGAAAATTGGTCTGAACATTCATTGGAGGTCGTACTTCATTCATACATTCTGCCCAGTTAATTATAAATGCCTGGCCTTCTAGCTCTCAAGTGGCCATCTAAGTAGGGTGGCCAACTAAGGGGTCCCGAATAGTACCAGGATCGAAAGAGGTCATCGTTACTCCAATGATTACCGCACTATATATCCTCCTGTGATATATTTTGGGCCTCGGGCTCCTTCCACATCACTCAAAAAGATGACGATCATATTATTAATATGTGGGGGTATGGGGGAGTTCTATCAGTTCAAGGCAATATCCTGGAGCATGAATCTGGCCACGTATGATTCGCACATCTTCCCAGTAATACCCAGTTGTATGTACAAGATTCTGGCCCCACGGTTTGAACCGCTCCACCAGTCGAGTCGACCACAACTCAAGAACGAGAAATCGGCGTCAATCTAAATTTCGACAGTCAGGATCTTGCCGCAGGACTACTGGCTAACTGTCGGTGTCGATTATAATCACTGTATTCAATTCTAATTTTCAAGGTACGGTGATCGAAGCTCAACTTGAAGCGCTTACCACTTATCAGAGGGGGAAAATGATGTCAAAGGGTAATCATCTTGAGAGTTGTATGTATGATTATCCTAGCGGAGGGTCAGATGTTTTTATTTGAGAAAATCCGCATCCCGAAGCCTTTAAATCTGGGAATCAGTGGGGTAACGCTGTAGGCATGTACCGTCACGACAACCGCAACAGATTGTTATCGCATTTTCCAATTCTTTGCGCCGGTGGTCGATGAAAGTAGCACATTGACACCGAAATGGTGAGGAACGAGCTGGTTTCATTACAGCATTTGTTTAGAGAGACTAACTTAGTCGATGTGTTGAACCTGGAGATGGGGCTTCGAGTACATCTACTATTTCGGACTGGGTAGTTGGCCGGACTAGGTAGTTGGCCAGTTGGGAAACATAAGACACCACATGATTGTATACCACAACTTGGGTGTTGGAGGAGGGAATGGGACCTTTGACGATGGTCCATGCCAAATTCCGGCCCAAAGTGATGGCTTGATCAAAAGCTATGGCAAGTCGGATCGCGGTCCGACGCGTGGGAACATCAATTTCTTAGCATTGACTGCTAAGAGACGACCGCGACGGCTCGTTCTCGACCAAATCATCCTCAATCCATAAGCTCCGGAGCTCGTTGTGCTGCCAGGATGTGGGGCTTCGCCCTATCATACAACAGAGTGAGGCTACCATGTACCTACCTGAGCTAGGCACCAGCAAATTCCCTCCTTCTGTTGTCAGTGGCTCCAAATGGTCCCCACTGTATTGGACGATCCCGTAGCACCAGGGGTCTGTCACTTGCCAGGAGCAATAATTTTGACGAAATCTTCCTTCTGGTATGTGCTTAAATATTTTAAGCGTGTTCTTCCCTTCCCACCACGATCCATTACCCCAAACCACCCGATTTTCACATTGCAGATCTTCGGATTTTTTCTGAGAGTTGCTGAAGTCTAGGGACTAAGGGGACCACATATGTACGTCCTAATACCTCCCATCGTTGTGCCTGGAACTTATTTCGGTCCTCCCGACGCTATATCCCTCACGCGACACGCAAATCGTTGGGGATGCTGATTCCAGCTATCCCGATCCCACGTTTTTTTACGCACCTCGTAGCATGTATAAGGCCTCTGACTACATGGAATGCCGTATACATCCAATATGAATTATTCCTGGGTCATACGCCCCCCGGAATTGCCCGTCCATGGTTTATTTGGCCGGGTGGCCAACTACCTAGTTGTTTGCCTTTGTTGGGTGGCCCCCAGGGAAAATATTCACTGTAGCCCTCACACCTGGTTTAAATTCGTGAAAACCACCTTGATTCATTCCTAAGATGTCTGCCATTCTTCTGAAACAGCGGGGACCTAATATGCTCATCGATGCCATGTAGCCGGGGCTGTGAATGCCAATGTGGCCAACTACCCAGTCCGAAATAGTAAATTTTACTGTGTAAACTTGAAGTAGGAGTACAGATTCCAGAATAATGATCATGATGGATCCGGGACTCACTGGGCGAATAATCGACTCAGGACTGCAGGGTCTTAGGCTAGTCACGGCCGTAGATACCAGAAGGTCTCAGGAACACGCATGATTGCGATGATCAACTTGCCGATTTGGACGACGTGACTCAACGTAATATATAAACGGACACAGCCACCGGCGGTATTGGTTCATAGTTCAACTCTGATTCTGACGAGCAGCTGGTGGAACTCCTGCTCATTCTTTTGTAGTTTACGAGTATTAGTCCATCCTTTCAACTTTGCCGAGCCCACTGATACATGTACGTGAAGTGTTTTTACACTCCTCACTCTGTTCGTGCTAGTTGACCATTTGGACCTTCCCGGTATTCATGTCGAAGATCATACCAGTGACCACGAGGTCCTTGCTGAAATAGGGCGACTCCTTGAGGAGCCCGATGTCGGTCCGCACGCTCTTCTGCAGGTCCCCGTCCACGATGGCGTCGAAATCCATTGCGTCCAGGTCCGCGGACTTGTGTGGGCACTTCTCCTTGAAAAACGCCTTAATACCAGCGTCAGTCAAGTGCATCATCCCGCAATCTGCCACCATGGATTTCTCCTGTTAGCCAGTGCGGTCGTCCCAAATTCGGAGACATACCGGTGTGATGCACGATGATAATTTGCCCGAGACCCAGAGCAGCCTCGAGAACCAACAAGCTACGCAGCGCATCTTGTGCACGTCCACCCGCCACACGAATCACGGGCATTTCACCCCTACTGAAACCGAAGTATTGCTCTGGGATGAGGCGTGGGTCTGCGCAGGAGATGATGTTGCCGTGTGCTTTGGCAGACTGAGGAGAACGTTAAAGTCAGGAGGTGCGCCGTAGTTGTCGGAGGCGTATGCACTATAAGATGAAGTGTCAACGAGGCGATGGTGGTACTAACAAAATGCCTACATGCTCTTGCTGATGAGGTCCTGAATTTTATCAGAAGACATGGCTGGGTGGGTGCAAGCGTTGGATCAACGTAGGAAGAAAGCGTGTTTCGACGGTCGAACAGAATCAAACTAATTTACCTGGCTACGGGACGACGCTTAAGCTCAAGTATGTCCACGCCCAGTCATAAGGAACCGAGCCCGATTGGAGGTACTAGATATTTTTACCACCGTTTATTCTTAACGTACATTCCTGCTGACGCGTCTATTAGCCGACAATTATCAGGTCGAGATGGGCGGAAAACCAGCTTGCAAAGCCAAGTCCAGCTGAAGAGTTTTTCCGGTTCTAGAGTTGGCGTAAATACAATGTGGTCCAGTGCTTCTGCGTCAACAAGTGGACGAATTCCTGAGACTTTTCAAATCTACAGCCAGAGAAGGACCAATAAACGTACCGCAGGACTAACGTCCAGAAGTTGCGGCCGGTGGATATGGGTCAGGTGGGCAGATCGGAATTCATGTTCGACGCTTCATACGCTGTAAACCTTGGCTCGTTAGGCATCCCGGCGATAATGGAAAAGAGGTGACGAGAAATTACTGCAATATCATATTCCACTGCCTCCTCCCCCAGATTCTGCGGTAACCTACCCCAGACCGGTAGCCCGCTTGTTCCGTTCCCGTGAATGATGGGCTCCCGGCCTGATGCATATCGTGGACGCATGGGATGAATATCGGGGAGCCGAAACTGTCCTTTGATTTTATTCCTCGCCCTGAGGTCGACATTTTGGAACAGGCCTCGTAATTAGCAAATCACTTGGGTGGTAACATACCCTAAAGTGCTCGGGTTATGCTCCTACCTCGTATTCCGGAATCTGTGTGCATTGATCTTGAACGAGCTACGAGTTCTGAAGCATTGGTCGCGCTGTTGTGTAATGATGTGCCCCAACCTCCATAAGGTGATGGTGATTTGGTGTACTGGTCTACAGAATAAACTTGATGATGCTATTAAAAGACGGATCCACCACCTGAAAAAAAAAATCAAATTCATTCGATATTCCACGAGAACTTAGAGACGAACCATCTACGAGGATATCAGTCCCGTTGATATATTTTCCTGCCGGGCTGCACAGGAGTATGAATGCCCCGACCAGCTCAGTCGGATCGCCCATTCGACCCATGGGATTTCTGCTAGTCCATATATCCCTCGCAGCAGCCAGCCCGTCGCCCTCGTTGAGCACGGTATCCATGTACCCTGGACTGACACTGTTGACGCGAATACCGTACCTGGCCCATTCCGCAGCAAGCGAGCTTTTGAGTTGCAGAAGCGCCCCCTTGGACACGTTGTACCCCACCTGCGGCTGCGGAAAGTTGACACTATGCCCGGAGATGGACGCGGTAAATACGATACTTCCTCCAGTGTTTTGTTTTATCATCTCTCTGAAGCGGCGCCTTAAACCCAGTGGAGTGGGATTTCAGTTGCCAACGTACTTTCCGACTGCCTGCGCACAGATCCAGCTTCCTGTCGTATTAACATCCAACATCCGTTTCCACTGTTGGAACGTCATTTCCGTGGCGTGCACCGCACCGACAATACCGGCAAAACACAGGAGTATGTCGATGCTACCAAGTTTGCTCGCAGTTTCGGCGACGCCGTGAGCCACTGCCTCTTCCGAGGTTATATCTACGATCTTCGTCAAGATCTTCGCGTTGGGGAAAGTTTGGCGCAAAGATTCCAGCGTTTTCACGGCGTGGGCGGACTCGAAGGACGCTAGGAGATCGAACAGAGAGATCCCGGAGGCCCCGTGCTCTAGTAGGGCGCGTACCGCTTCGAGGGCGAGCATTCCTGCGCCACCAGTGACTAGAGAGATAAGGCTTCAATAACAAATAGGGTGAAGGACGACGATTCGCGTACCAATCGCGTTCCCTTTGACAGAGAAACGGAGCCTGGCGATATCGGATGGCTCCACAATCGATCTCGACGCGTGCACCGGCGCAGTGAGGGGATTTTTGGCATCGGAAAGAGTCATGAACGGGATCTTGCGGTCCTTGAGTGTGTCGCGAGAATACGTATCAGTAGATGGGTCCGCCATGTTTGCTGTTGGTCAAAGGAGCTACTTAGTCGGGGGGTCGTTATATACCGCTCAGGGGTGTCATCTGACATTGGAAAGGAAATTGGAACGGCCGCGGGAGACAGCTCACAACGTTATTAGTCAGTACGAATGACTCATGATAACAGTTTCCAAATTGGGACACCTCTCAATCTCACCAATTTCACCCAGACCCCGGTATGGTTCGATGCAGAATGAGAAGGGCTACACGGATGTGCTATCCGTGTTCAGAAATCTTCAAAAATGAATGAGTTTGAGGCCATTCTTTTCCGCCAGAATCATTATATACTTGCTTCGCTCGCAAACAAGCGATATCCAGATGATCGCGATAAAGGTCGGACAAACAGTGTTTTCAGATCGAAAATGGGGTCGATACTATGCAGGGCTTCACCGAATGTTGGGTGTGGTGGGAATCAAGTTGAACGACGATGCTTGATTCAATCATCCCGTGTTTCCCGAGACAATTCCGAGATATCCCGGCGGGTACAAGTAAAATATACTAGTAGAGGAACGCGCTACAATTTTTCAGGCGAAGGAGAAGGCTCATCCTCCATCATCTCAGCCCACATGTTGTCCATCTCGTAAAGCGCCGATAGATGTTTCCCCGCAACCCACTTCAGCGACGAATTCTTATAATTCGCCCTGAGCCAAGTCGCCATGTGCGGGCCGAGATCGTCGTCCGAAGATGCAGCAACCATGATAGATCGGCGTAGAGTATGCTCCTCGTCAAGGGAATCGGGACGAAAGCCCCAATCGGAGTGTATGACGTCGGCGACTTCGATGAAGCCTGCCCACGACTTGGAGATGCTCTTGACCATGTTGCTCGCCATCTGCCGCTCGAAGACGCCTTCCTCGAGGCCATGGGCTTCGCGCCACTTCGCAAAAGCCGCCCGTTCCTCCGGCGCGGCGCTGTCGAACAGCAGCCCCCGAAGGAAGGCCTCGGCCTCGTCGACCGTGCTCATCTTCATCGAAATTCCGAGCACCGCCATACGCTGGATAGGCCGGAACGGAAGGATGCGTGAAGGGGGGCCGACAGAGAACCAGTTCATCCAGGTCATGCTCTGTGTATATTCCTTGTGCCATTTGAAAGGAGAGAATGGTGCAGCGATGAGACATCCGACGATATTTCGGCCGAGGGGAAAGGTGTCGAAGGGCGCGCCGTATAGCATCTGGGCCGGGACGGTGCCGTACGAACCTCCTGCGACGTAAATACGTAGGTTATGGGTATCCGGATGGAGGTGGGTTATCAGCTCTGTCATGTCCGATGTTAGAACCGCCGCATAAGACTTGGAGGAGGGGCGGGGGGACGAGTAGCCCCATCCCGCGAGAGTAGGAGTTATGTAGTGGACTTTCTTCTCGATGAGTACAGGCGAGAGGGATGTAGAGGCAGATCCGACGCCAAAAACACCGTGAAGGAAGATAACAACAAGAGAACTAGACGCGTCGCCAGTGTCCCCGTACGCCAACGTTCGACCATCAATGAGAGTTAGATATTTCTCCGTAAACATGATGAGGGGGAGGTTAAGCGTACAGAACGCTCTTTTAAGGCCTCTCAGTGTTGCTGCGTAGCTCCTCTCTGTCAGATCGTTGTCAGTCACGTATATGCTGCGCCATCCGTGAGACAGGAGCACAAAATTTGAGGGTACAGGGTCGAATTTCCAGAGTCTCAGAGCGGTTTGAAAGAAGATGTCTGATATTGCCGAGTCGTAGCACCAAAGCCGATCCGACCGAGTTTCTGAATGGCGATTCAGAGAGTTTGGCAAGATGGAAAAACCAGCGCAGAGAGACAAGCAATTATCAGGCATACAGCAGCAGAGTGACGGCAAATGTTATATTAGAAGTTTAGAACAGACGGTACTTGGTGGGTATCCGAATTTTAGTAGAATTTGACCAAACGCGTTAACTGCTGTGCTTCATTTTCGCCGTCTTGGATGAGTGCGGCCTCTAGCGTCTAGACCATCATCAGTACGGTGGTCTACCCAGAGAGGATATTTACCTTATTGACAGAAAGATACTTCTCCACAAAATCGCTCCCCAGCACCTCACACAGCGCCGCATCCTTTTCCAGTGACTGGCGCGCCTCGTCCACACCTAGGGGCATGCGCTGCGTGATCCCAAGCGCCTTCCGCTCGGCCTCGGTCATCCCCGCCGCGCTGTTCGCGGTGCAGTCCCCCATCTCGAGCGGCAGCTTCGCGCGCAGTCCAAGCAGTCCGCCCGCAAGCACCGCCGCGAGCGCGACGTGCGGGTTCGCCGTCCCGTCGACGAAGCGCGCCTCGAAGTTGCGCGAGGCGGGCGAGGTGGCGTTCGTGAGCCTGACGGGCGCCTCGCGGTTCTCGGTCCCGTAGGACACGTACGTGCCCCCGCTCCACACGCCGTCCGTCATGCGCTTGTACGACGCAGAGGTTGGGAGCGTGAACGCGACGATCGCGGGCAGGTGTGCGAGCACGCCGGCGAGGAACGAAGACTCGTGGGCAGAGAGCTTGTCTGCGGGTTTTTGATCCCCCTGCGCGTGGACGGAGATGTGCGCGTGGGCGCTGGAGCCCGCCGAGTACATGAACGGCCGCGGGGCAAAGGTCGCGTGCAAGCCGTTTTTGGCGGCCACTTGGACGACGATCTCGCGGGTGTGGACGAGGGCGTCGGCAGCCTCAAGCGGGGTGAGCGGGCCCGTTACGATCTCATATTGGCCTGGGGCGGCTTCGGGGTGGTACATCGAGAGCGCTATCCCCGATGCTGTGATCGCGTCGGCGATTTCCTGAAGGACGATGGTCTCCGTGGATCCCGCCGGAAGACCAGCAGAGGCAGTCCAGTCATGGATGTTGACCGGTTCGACGGGGTCTGTCGATTTAAGGAGAATGAATTCCGTCTCGAAGCCAACGAGAAATTCGGTCTTGTGTGAATGTTTGATTTGTCTGCAGGAAAAATCAGCGGTAAGATTTCGTAGATCAGCTCCGGACCATACTCTACAATGCGTCGCAAAAGGGTGCGCGGGCATAGGTTCACCGCGACGGTGGTATTACCATCGGCTCCCTTGATCGCGGCCTTTTCCTCGAACTGGCCCAGGACCGCAACGTGGCCAGGAGCAAAGGGGCAGGGCCTCAGCGTAGCGACATCGACGGTGTACAGATATTCTCCGATGGGTAGGAATCCGGGCGCAACCATGAGATATATGAGACCGAAGCATACCTGGCGTGTTGTATTAGACAGGCGGCGATACTTTTCGAATGTAAACGCACTTTAGCAATGTTCACGCCTGGGCGATTGCTTTTGAGGAGAGCTTTGAAATACTCGATGGGAACGATGCGGCATCGACGGATGTTAACGAGGTCCACCCAGTAGATGCGCACGTATGCTGCTCGACGCGTCAGCGGGACAATCACGCGCAGGGTGGACGGCACAAACAGATGCTGGGATCGTCGAGCACCGTGACGTCCGCAACAACACGCTGCTGGGTGACGTTCTGGGGCGTATAAACGACACCGTGGCTGTAATCCATTGAGGTGTTGGATGGCTCGAGCCGAGAGATATGCGGCTGTTAGGCGCCTACGAAGTTTCGGCGGTAGGCTGTATCGAATTCTCCGAACAAGAAGCTCAGGCTCATCAATGAATTGACTAAGATGCCCATACCAGACTGGTATCGCAGTCCCTCAGGGACATCTGCCAGCGAGGAAGGGCTATTAGGTTGATCGCAACCACAGTGCTGCGGCAGAGGCTGATTGTCTTTATTATTATCAAACGCCAAAAGCCTCCGAGTCTATCAAAGTCTGCCCAATCTCTGACCGCCTTTCTCCGGCGCATCGATAAGTTGTCGATAGTACTCTTCCTCTCTGAGTCTCTGCTGTCCGTTGCCAGTCCTGTCATGTGCGTGGCGCCTACCTTCTCGGCCGGCGCCGGAGACTCTCCAAGTCAGGGTCTAGACACGTACCAATAACGTTGACAGATAGAAGGTCAGTCTGTACTTAACTTAGGAATAGGACACAGCACGAAGAAAAGTCAAACAGACGGCACCCAGCTGATAATCATCGCCGCGTTCTAACACGCGGTCGCCGGATCCTTGATGCCTACTCGTCTTCACGGCTGTTCACTGCCCCCGTCCTGCCAGTGGTCTCTACGTCTCTACATCTCCAATCATGTTCAGTTCACTTAATCTAGGGGAACTGCAAGATTGTAATATCCCACAATCATGATGAGGCGGGTGCCCAGTCTTCTCTGAGCGCTTGCAATGTGAAGACACAGGAAGACACCGTGTCTTCTCTGCGGACGGTGACCGTCGCCATTTCGTCGCCGATTGGTGATGGCCTTGATTGTCGGTGGTTCTCAATTTAAAATCGGGAGAAACTCCTCGGCGTGAGAATCAATAGCAGGATTAGGTAGGTGCCGGATGGAAATGGGAAAGCCGACGATGTCTATCTCTGATGGAATCGACCGCACGACTGTACCCCGGTCAACATTCTATTCTTCCGTGCGCACACCTCGCTCGAATTTTGCACGGAAGTGGCAACTGGGCGACTTCGTCCAATAGCAGGGCATCCGTCAACACTGAGACGAGTCTTCTATCTGGCTGTGTTCCGGTAAGCTGGATAAGCCTCGGCGCATGACGAACCTTATTCTCACTTTCCTTACTTGTATCTACCAATCACAGCATAAAACTTAAACTCTTTAATAACCTCCTCTGACAGCGGATTCCTGCCTCTAGCCCTCGCCATGTCCAACGCAACGTACCGCCCAGACGAGTCGAATGCAGCGATCTTCTCCGAGCACACCTGGCTTCAGGGTGCTTTCCTTGCTGCCGTTGCGTATGGAATGGAGACTATTTTATACGCCATGTCTGTCCATTTGCTTTGGACCGGCCGCAAGGAAAAGAACAAGAAGAGGAACTTCGGCCTAATTGTCTACATTACCATTATATTTATCCTGGGCACCCTCTATATGGCTGGTCTCCTCCAATTCACTCAGCAATCGTTCATTGATGACCGCAATATCGAGGGCGGGCCCAATACGTACGAAGACATCGAGTTCAGCATTCCCATTGACATGCTCGCCAATGTCATAATGGTGATGCTGACCTGGATGTGCGACATAGTCAATGTAGGAGCTGCCTTCTCACTCGAAGAATATCGGATTGAACCATATACTGAATAGGTCTGGAGATGTTCCATCATATACAGAGGCGCAAAAGTTCCTTTATATGTCGTCCTCACGATTCCCAGTATGATGTACATGGCTTCGATTGGTTCGTCCTGTTTGACTGCCATAATATATGTGGCTAACTACCCTCATAGCGCTGGGCACACTTTTCCTGAAACAAGTGGGCACGGTGTCCGCCTCTCCCTGGGATACACCTGGGGTGAACTGGACGATTCCATACTACACGATGTCGCTGTCCCTCAACATCCTTGTCACGATCCTTATCGTCATCCGACTCTTAGTATGTCGCGCTCAAATCACCCGGGCCATGGGGAAGACGCACGGCGCACAGTACACCTCCCTTGCAGCCATGATCATCGAGTCTGCCGCCATCTATTCGAGTTTCTCCCTGCTCTTCCTCGTCCCATTCGCCTTGAATACTACGACCTCCGCTGCGTTGTCTCAGCTTTGGTTGCAGGCGCTGTCCCCCGTGCAGGTACATGTGTGCTCAAAGTTTAAGTATGATGAAGTTGCTGACACCACATCCTTAAGGTTGTTTCGACGTTGTTGATTATTTTCCGAGTGGCGCAAGGAAAGTCTTGGAACCAGAACACCATCGCCACCATTACCGAGCCCAGTGCTGCGTCAAACACCGTCGGCGGCTCCAGGAGAAAGACCAGTGCCATTCAATTCCAGACCAATGTCGTCACGACCTACTCCGATATCGGCAGCAAGGGTGCCATCACGCTGCAGTCATTGGAGGCATCACAGAGAACGCGTACTGTCGACTTCGACGAGACCAAAACTACCAGTGGCCCAACAGAAGAGGTTTGAGTATTTACAGGAATGTCGGTTTATTCAACTCTGTCGCTCACTGTATGTGCGGTGGCTGGCAAATGTCTATCATTATGTCCCTCCAATCGTTACCGTCAACATCCTGTGATCTTGCTTGCACTACACTACATACTGGAATGGATCCGCCGGAGAGAAGCACTTGCTCCGACTCAACCATTTTTGGATTTCGGTCTCATCGATGTTCTGTCCGAGAAATCATTAGCTTTCAAGAGGTATCAGGGTGACTTTCTGAATAAGTATACATAACAAAATTAACCGGACAATCAATGCTCTGTACTACCGGCATCCTTCTCCATGCTGGACCTCTCGTGCGCATGTTCGATCGTTTCGAGGGGCCCGGTAAACCAATATCTACCCCCGTACTTCGGGAAGAAGTAGTACCCCAAGGACAGCAGCAATGTCCCTCCCAACACAACTACGGTATAATTCATGCTGTGCTCAGTCGGGCCAGGGATAGCTGGGAACAAGAACACGATGATCATGAAGATCATATATGCAGACGCAACGAAAGCCACAGGCCCGCTCTAGACTGGCCTCAGAATCTACAAAGTGGTAGAATGAGACGACCCACCAAAATCCCAAGATTGAACGGCCCGGGGACGAACTTTTGCCCGCCTACCCAGCGGGCCACGACTGTATGGGCGTTAGCGGGGATCAATGTCAGTGATTCAGACATACTGGGGGTCGTGAAGCCCACATATTGGCTTACTATTGACATCGTAAAGACGGCGCTAATCGCCAAGGGTCCTGAGAAAGTCTGGGTCAGATTTGTCCGTGGGCTACGAATTGCTTCTTACCCGCAAACGCAAGCAATCCAAGGAGAAGCGTCAGGACAGCGAGGAAAATGACCGCATGCACTGGTGTTTTTGTCCGGGGATTGATGTTGTACAACCAACCGGACAACGGTAATCCCTGGGTCGAGGTTACTTTATCAAAAAGATTAAAAATTAAATTTGCTTGCCTGATCTCTGGAAAATGCAAACAGTTGCCGAGAACCTGCGATGAGCTGAAGGTGCATTCAATCAAGGGCGCACAAAGAAACTCGAAGAAATCGTACATAGTCCATTCCCGTCATCCAGAGGGTGATGATCATGAATGCCCAAATGACCAACGTTCCCGTCTTCCCAACACTATTGAAGAATATCTACACAAGGTTAGATAGGGCGTTAAGTGAGAAATACGCGCACGGACTGTAGCCATAGGTTGTCCGATGGGGTTTCCAATGACGGAATCCAAGTCACTACCCATGTAGAAGGCCAGTACAATGTTCACAACTGTCAAAGGATTCTTATCGATCAACTCTCAGTCGATCATCATTCAGACTCACGCCAGCCTAGAATAGAGCTCAGGATCGTTGCCGACATAATGGCGAACGGGACAGCTCGAGGGGCGTTTCTGGCTTCCTCGCTGATGTGAACGCTGGTGTCAAATCCGGCGACAGTCCATGCGGGAGCCAGGAACGACATGATGAAAGCATATCCGCCATTCCATCCAGACGCTGGAATGGGATCAGTCAACGAAAAGGTAGAAGCGGTGTACATACAGTTTTCGAAGTGGCCGAAGGCATATGACGCCGAGTTATGCAGGGCTTTGGGGGTTGCCGCAGGAAGGGCAATGATTACGACAACGAAGAGGCTGCGGAGCGGTAAGTCTGTAGCTGAATTCCAGTCGCTGTAAAAACGCACGCAATGTTGAGGAAGACATAGAAACGCTGTAGCCGAGCGATGATTTTCGTGGCCAGACTGGCCGTGACTGCGTGCATGACGAGGAGTGCGGCAAATACACCACTGTGCTTGCATTGAAGCTGATGAAAGACGAAGCGAAATTCAAGAACTCACTATGTTTGGCCAATTGTCGCCACAAATACACCGTCACTACCAATGTTCGCTGCGGCCATGATTTGTGTCGCCACCCCCCAATCCACGCTGGCCATACCCGCAATATACGCACATGTATTTACGTATCCAATGAGCCAGGACATGAGGTTGCGGTATTTCGGGGACGAGAACGTAAAAGTCCAGTAATATCTGGATATATAATAAGCGAGTTTACTCGGTCGGTCGAATGAAGATAACACTCACAGGCCTCCGGCAGTTGGTGCAGCAGATCCCAATTCCGCCATCGCGAGCGCGACTACGACGAGGAAGCAACAGCATGTAAACCAACCCCAAACCTATCGAGAAAAAAATATTATCCTCGAAGTTCCCGGGCATAGTTCGCGTCGTCATACCATTCCAACGGGTCCTGCATAAGGAATCGAGAACAATAGAACAGCTCTGTTGCATGATGAGGGTGTGGCAAGCCGTACGTAGAGAGATAGACATACGCTATGGACTGGACGACTCCGACGATCGTGAAGGAGAGCCCGAAAAGCTCCAACCTAGGGCTACTTCAACCAAAAATCTTGCGGTACCTGGAGAGTTGATGATCACCGTGAAAAGTCGCGTTTGAACTCTTGCTTGTAACCCAAACGAGCAAGCAGATCCTCGTCGTTGAGACTCGCATTTCTCGTCTCGAGAGAATTAGGGTCCGCGGCATATTCCCCTTTCTGGGCCATGATGAAGGAAGCGAAAGTTACGGTCGACAGGCGGCAGCTTTTGAGACGATACGAGAGCCTTGCCCAGGCGTCTCACGCCACGCGAGACCGTGGGTTCCGGATCGACATTTACAGTTAGATGCATGCCGAAAGACGGCTCTCCCCGGATTTGGCAGGCACTGAGGCAGCCTTCGAACGTTACCAAGCATGTGATCCAATCGGTAGCGGCTTCATATCACCAAAGAGAGAAGCAGCAACCCCGTTCAACGACGGCCTCGATTGGGTCTCGAGCCACACCATTTTTTCGGTGATAAGTCGGCTCAAAGGATAAACTCCAAGGAGAGTAAGCAAGCTGGGAATCAGGAACCTCCGGTGTCGAGCGACGCATGCACACCCGGGCCAACCTTCCCAAGTTCCCAGTTTGCTGAGTGAGACGGAATCATGATCCGAGGAGTTTAACGGCGAAGAGCAAGGTCAGTTGAGGAGAGCTTGAGGATATCAAATACGAAGACCAGGAACGGTTATGTTGAGAATTGTTGTAGCATGGTTCAATATGTAGTCCGGGGAAACCGGCGGAAACCATAGAAAAAAACAGCGGTCGAATTTGGGTCGAACGTGGAGGGGGGAAGAAGTACGTACCCAAAGGGTTGCCGATCAGTCATCACAACCATCACTGACCGTCCCCTGATCGTATGATGCGCTGGTTCAATTCCACCAAGGTTCTACAAAATATCGAGCGAACATTATTCTGCGAGTGAAGATTATTCTGAGAAATTGGCGTATAAAAGGGTTTCCTACAAGGAGAATCCTCCCTCTTAGTTTTGCATCTCGACCGTCAATTTTGGAGCTGCCAAAACCTCTGACACTCTTACACAATGTACATTTTCAGATATATGTATCCTTTGAAACCGTGGAACCCGCCCGAGAAGAACCTCCATTTGACGGTATGGGAACGTATGGGAACCGACTCACGGGGGTAAATTCAGCGCTTGTTTCGGCTTCTCTCAGGTCCCATCGAAACGGATCCTGTCCATGAGCCGGGCACAGTTATTATCTCGAGTAAGTTGAACGCCATTGGTCAGTGCGTTTACTTGATTATTTGAATGCCGGCGGTCGATATCCCTTTGGCAGAAAACTCCTATGTACAAAAATCTCACCTGCACGCCCTCTTCAGGTATACCACCAGCCTGGACACGTCGACGACCGGACACTCGCACTGCGGGTCTGAGGGCGGAAAGATACGGGTTTTCAGAGCTTCGGCGTTGATGGTTCCTGGGATCTATGTATATCCACCACCTGCCAATGACTATTTGGCCCGTCGCCGGAACTTCAGGTGGTCGGGTCGAAATACCGAAACTCAAATCCTCGAGGGGCAATCATTCCGAGGTCCGGCACTTCAAATTAAAGGAGGAGGAGGGGGATAAATTAAAGCGTGTAAGCAAGAGAAGAACCACCGGAGTGGGCTTTTTATGGTTCTTCCTCTGGGCCGCTCGGATTCTTGTCAAACTCAACACGGCGGGTCCTGTCTAAGGTCTGCAGGGCTAAACCCTTCCTGGCGTCGGTGTAAGTTGTGGTATTGGTTTGAATATGTATGCCATTGGTCCTCCTGGTACCGCCGATGGTGTGTGTCGCAGCAAGGGTTTCGGAAATGGTCGCGGCGGTTTTCTGAGACCAGGACTTCCCTTGTGCCACTCTAAAAATGATCAAGAGCGTCGAAACAACCTAGGGAATGCATGGTCAGCAGTTTCATTTTAGAATTCGCGAAGTATACCTGCACGTGGGATAATGCCTGGAGGAAGAAGGCGGAAGAGGTCACAGTACTCAAGGTGAATGGGATGAGGAAGAGGAGGGAGAAGGTTGAATGATCATAGTAGCAAGGGAGGTGTATTGTTTTTTTTTTTTTTTTTGAGCGTTTGGAATAACGAAAATTCAGTCTGCAGAAGCATTCCAAAAATCATCCTGTGGGTCTACCAGAGAGATCTAGTTAATGCCAGGGAAGTTGTCCAAGGAGGAAATGCCATTACGCACATATACCATAGTGTGGGACTCCAGCCTTTAAAATTCATCCTATCCCATTTTTTGAATCTTTCAGAGTCAATGGCTGTATACCCACTAAAACCCCCACTGTATAAGTCCAGTCATCCAGCAGTGAGTCTTCATTCATCAGTAGCCCACTCCATGTTCGTAAGACAAGATCTTTATTCAGAGCAAGTTTATCAAACTTTAGTTTATTGGTAAGGGTTCGATCTCGTCCTAGTGCGGAATTTATAGACTTCAACCATCTGTTATGAATCTCAACGTCGGAGATAATTCGGTGCGGATCCTTCAAGACTTTATCATCTCAAATGCTCCAGATTGTGTGCCAAGCATTGGACACTAGAATCACAAATAATCGTCCCATTGCAGGATTTATTTTGCCATTTGAATGTTTGAATTTAACGAGATTTCAACCCAAGATGACTCCCCAGCTGAGGGCGGGCCATCCGGAATATTTCGTAGCCCAGAGTTTCTGGGTCAGTTTCCAAATCAAAGTTGCACCAGAGGCATCACATTCCATCACTATGTGCTTGAGACTTTCAGGAACCCCACAGGTTCGGCAGATAGCAATTGTTTCAAGATTCTCAATATGTGTCCACTGTCCAGAAATCACCAATTCTGAATATGTTGTGGATTGACTTCCAAAATAATTCACGGTGGAGTCTTCTTAAATTCATTGAACGTATGGATGTCCAAATCATTTCATCTGTTGGGGTGTAGCCACAAATTTGGAAGATGGAGCAACGGATGCGGTCTAAATTGATAAAGGTTGATTTCCAGAGGGGCTCTGGATAGCCAGCCTTGATAATCTTCGTAAAGATTCGTTGGGAGCCTTTGGCAATTCTCATCCCAGGGGAGTTAAACATGATGTCAGTTTGGGTGTCAACCTCTAGTGAAGAGTAGATGTCAAGGCCTGGGTCTACTTTGAAGACCTCCTTTATCTGTTTGAACTGCGTTCGACCCACTCGTTCATTCAGTGCTGCAAAGACGGCTTTGAAAAGTAGGAAGCATGGGTCCAGCATATTGTCTTCATATCTTGTTTTCTCCTTGATCAGTGCCCTGACCAGAAAGTCAGAGGAGGAGCATAGCAATAACGGTGCACTCTTGGGTAGTGTTTGCACAAGAGCCAGTACTGCACCCAATATTCCAGATTTGAAGTCGATTTTGAGGATGGATTATCAAAAGTTAGACACACAATTTCGTCTTTGTCCATCTCATGGGAAAAAAAATTTGAATCTTGCAAGGGAGGTGTATTGTGCTCTGTGTGTTCTTCCCATTGCCTGGTTGATTCGAGCACGAGACATCAACAATCGGATGACGATGAGAATCGTGACAAGGATGTTAAGAGCGAGACATTCGTCCAGTTCACCCCAGGTGTATCCCAGGGAGAAGCGGACACCGTGCCCACCTGTCTCAGGAAAGGTGTACCCAGTACTGTGACAGCGGTTAGCATTATCACAGCTTTTTTGGCTGTTGGATAAAGCGAACCAAGGGAGGCCGAATACATTAGGCTTGGAATCGCGAGTATAGGAAATAAAGGGATTCTTGAGCCCATGTAGATGACGGAACATTTCCAGACTTATGCAGGATGCAGTTCAGTAGGATATCCTCGGAGTGGGAAACTCATACGTTGATTATATCACACATCCAGGTCAGCATTACCATTGTAACGTTGCCCAGCATGTCAATGGGAATGCTGTACATGACGTCTTCATACTCGTTGGGACCGTCTTGGATATTGCAGTCGTCGACGAACACTGAGTGAACTGGAGACCAGCCATATAGAGGGTGCCCAGGATGAAGATAACGGAGATGTACACGATTAGATCGATATCCCTGTTGTTGTTTCCCTTGTGGGCAGTCCAGAGTAAATGGAGAGACATGGCATATAAAATGGTCTCCATCCCGTATGCCACGCGAGCAAGGAAAGCACCCTGAAGCCAGGTGTGCTCGGAAAAGATTTGGGCATTTGTCTCGTCGGAGCGGTACATTGTGTTGGACATGATGAGGGTAAGGCGCAGGAATGAGCTATCGTAAGAGCTTTAATGAGCAATTCCAAAGCTAGATAGACGCAAGGACAGTGTCTCAATTTTGATAAATGGTCATGTTCTTGAAAACCGATTTCGAGCCTGGTGCCAAGCATGCCAAAATAGGACATGTCCGGTCTTTATATTAGTTTGCATCGGAGGTTGACTAGACTTATTTATGCATCAGTGACATTCGGTCGCACCAATCCTGTGCCTCTGGCTCCAATTTATGCCCTTAGTGGTAGTATTAGAGCGTATTTGCAGTCTCCAAAAACGCTCCTCAAATTTTGGCCATCAGTCATCATTTTTAGCTGAATACCAGTGACTGATCTGACGAGCTCGCCGTTTCCTGCAGCCAAAAGCCAGGTCCCAAGGCAAATATCTTCTCTTGAATGCTGGAGGAACCATGAGACTGTATCCCCAAAACTCCACCAAGAGAAACAGGCTCTGAAGGGTTTTTTCACGTTTGTAGCAAACTTTTGGGTGCACTCATCAAGGGATAATTCTATTGAGAAACCCGGGGTGCAGACAGAAACCCCCACTTATTCGGAAGTCCATGAATTATTGAACTTTGGGGGGTTTCTCTGTGATCCGGGCCTCCGGCCGGAGGAGAAATGTGTACGCAATATCCCAAGTCCGCAGAGGTGTTGGGATACATGTTTTGCCTGAGTTTCGCGGTCTTGAGGGATTGTACTTGCTGCCGTTCGCTCTACGCTGACCGGCCAAAGTTGAAGTCCGGCATAGCCTCGGCACGCAGACGGCACATCAGCTTTGTCTTCGGCCACCTAACCCATGGTCCGTCAACAGTCAGTGTCATAACACAGTCTGAACTGAAACTGCCCAATCATGTGGAGGCAATTACATGAGCCGAGGGAAGCCGAGGTTGTCGGATCACAACTCATTTTGCACAACTATCCGACACTGTGTGATCAGAGAGTGGTATGAGGCCAGAAGGTGTCTGTGGCCATCAGCTGTACCCAACCATTCTGTGCTGCGCGTGATGCCGCTTGATGCCGCACGGCAACACGGCACTGTTTTCATGGATCCATCCGATGACATCTCCGCTGATGAAAATGACATGTGCCATGTGCGTTATTTATCACTCGGTTTTGCCGCCCTCCAAATTAGGCAGGTCACGGCGAGGGCACGTCCGGCAGAAACCTGAGTTTCTGGATAGACATTTATTTTTAGGTGGGGTTTCTGTCTGTACCCCGGGTTTCTCAATAGAATCATCCCTCATCAAGTGCTCATGCTATTTTTTGGTGTCAAATTTTCGCTATCAGCCATCAAATTTCGCATTTGGAGGGCTGCAAATACTGTACTATTTCGACCGTAAGTTCAGGTGACGGGTGACATAGGGTCGTGAACTGAACCTATTTGGTACATGTGATGGTGACAGAGAGGTTTTGAGGCTTAAAAAGGCTGAAAAACGTGAAAATTTTGCATCCGGTAGTTGCCGGTTTGCCATTTATGGGAATTTTCCCACGATTGCCGAGGAATGAACTACGATTCCAGTGAACTTGCTCGGTGACGGGTGACAGGGCGTGAACCTACGGTCGAAGTACGCTCTATTGCGCATTGAAACTTCCCGCAGACCTGGAGAGACCTAGTGCGACGGATCCAATCGGTATCTTCAATGGCGCTTAACGAGAGCCTAGAGACCGACCGACATCTTGCCATTCTTCGAGTCAAATTAGAGGAAGTTTGACATCGACGTCCGGGTGCAATCCGGGTGTGTTGTCTGGCGCTGAGAGAAAGCCCCCAGTGCGTCCAAGCTTTCGAAAGCATTAGGAGCGGGAGCTGCCAGGTCATTTCAAAGATGGCGTGCGGCATGCCCGGGCCTTCTATTGGACTTGAGACTGGGAGATACTGCTTCGGCTGTTCGACTTCCTGGACGCAGTCAAGAGGCGAGCGATATGAAAGTCGCTGACACAGACCTCGGTTTGTCGGTGACAGCTGTCAGAGGGGGGGGGGGGGGGGGGGTACAGCCACCGGTCCGAGGCTCCGGCAGGCAGAAAAAGAGTTGAGAACAGAGATGATGTCATTGAAAAGAGCGAATTTCGATCGTTGGCAATTTTGGGAAAAGGTTTAAAACATGCCGATCATTGCCGAGCCGCTTCTAAATCACTTCATAAATTCAACTGTGCGACACTGTGGGCCCGAATTATTTTATTGAGTACCTAGGCGGATGCAGAGTATATGGAAATTGGGGGGTAGCCAAAATCCCGGAGCTGCAGAGTGGAGGATGAAGTCGTAATAAAGAGTCGAGCGTTGAGACCATTAAGAGTCAAGAACAATCACGGGATGGCCCGATTTGGGGACCCCGTCAGTGAGGTCTGTGTCTGATCGAGAAAGATCGCTCGCCTCTTGGACGCAGTCGGTGAGTTGGTAGGACTCGGGCCGAACTCACCAACGCAGATCATCGGATTTATGTGACTCATTTCTCTTGATCGAACTGATCGGAACCGCGAATTCGGGCGGCCATTGCCGTCACGATCAACTTGGTCACCTATCACATTCGGCGAAGAAAGGCGACTGGGATAATCGTGCTGAGCACTGGTCCTTTGCTTCTTGGTCCGGACAAGGCACCGGAGATACAGAAATGGCTGGACTCGGGGCGGAGACTTGCCGTCAAGTCTGGACCGTCCAAACTTCTGGCTGGGGCATATCCCTAGTAAGTTATTGGTAAGTTAACTTGAAGACCCATTATCCAACCTCGCTGAGGGAATCCGATCCTTCGTGTTCCTTGATTCAATCGCAACCAATGTCCGACAACTTCACGTTTGGCCAAGTGCGCCATTTTTAATTTCAACGCGACTCGGATGTCTTTCATGCTCTTGAGGGTCACGACCAATGGGACTAATATTTCGAGCGCTCCCTCGGAAAAGAAGATGGGAATCTTGTACGCCGCTTTCGGTTACCAGACTTGCCGTGTGTCCCAGTAAGTAGTACTGACTTTTTTCCCTCTTCTTCAAGCTGTCTGGTTGATCGGGCCCTTGGCCTCGTCACAGTTTGGACAGATGAAGCGACCATCCTCCCATTATCTCGTCTCGCCGACGTGCTCCTCTTGTTCAATCGTTGTGTTCGAGTCACACTGTGCGGATGGTTGACTCGTCCGTTGTTTCGATCCGTGGGCGGAGATCGCCGACTGGATCGAACCAGACGAAACACACCAAGAGCAGCCTAAGTTTGCAGCAAATTATCCCTGTCGTTCTATATTGCATACCCTCAGGTCAAGCAAGGAGTGTATTTCCTCGCCGCCCCCGCGTAAGCAAGCTCTCTGACTCAATCAAACCTCTACGAGTATACAAGTGGGGTTCGGTGACCTAAAAGAGGGTGTCCCACCGGGCGCCGTCGTAGAGTGGACTCGGGGATCTGGTCAAAGTCAGATCTGTGGTGTACACTTGCACGGTGCAACGAGGGTTAGCGGGTGGAGGTTGTTTCTCGACACCCCAAAATATCACCGTCTTGGGGTACACGTTGTCAAGTTGCCGTGTCCATGATTTTGAAAGATAACAGCTTACGACGGAGCAACCACGCAACCATCGACTCACATTGGCTCTCAATTGACTTAATGTTTCGGATGACCCGACTACCGGCACGACCGTCGGAGTACCTACCTAGGCCCCCAGCTGGCGTCCGACTGCTTAACCTCGTCTGCCACATGAATGAACGCATAGCAGACACATTGAATTACTTCAGTAGGATCGAGACAATAATACTGCAGACTTACTCCGTGCGCTTTTCGACCAGATGTTCAAGATCGCTCCGTAATGTCCCGTGAGCTACCCTAGCCACATAATGCAATTCTTCAGCAAAAACCGATACAGCCGCTTCGTGAATGGGTCCCAGCATGAACCGGAGCGTCAAAGACACATTGCTAAGAAGGAATATCCTACGAGGGGCATTCAACCCGATGGTCCTGAGTTCATCAATCTGACGCACTGGACAGAATAGCCCTTTTTGAACTTGAGCCACTCGAGCACCTCCGGGATGCCTCCGAAATTCGGCATTTCGGAAACGGTGTTGCTGCCTATCGCACTATGCCACCCACTGGAGGATCGTCATGACTTGTAATTCCCATAATGTCGGCGGAGGCACGGTCGGGGCATCCTCATTGCCTCCAGTGTGGTAGACGGCGTCTGGGGCCGGTAGGCAGACCTCGGAAGCGACCGGGTGGTTAGGAGCATGGCCTCGTAAAGGGCAAGATATGTTGTTCTCGAAAAGCCGACTTGAATATTTGGTTAAGATGCTCGTTCACGCGTAGAAGACCGTGCCTGAAGCTTGAAGCTTAAAGTCGAGAGTCAAGACAAAGTTTTCGAAGAAGTGAACTATTGTTTGTTTCTATTAGCCAAATACCTCCCCGCTTCAAGTTGATCTCCTCCTCATACATCGAAAATTCTCCATGCGGCTTCCAGCTCTGCGTCACATTCCCGGCCAACTCAGATTCCTTTCGCGAACCTCCATTCTCCGCGCAGACCCCTGGCCACTCCCGCACACACCCGAACACTTGGCGTCGACGACTTCTCCGACTGATATCCCGCCTCCAACCCCCTTACCGCGGCCGAACGAGCCTCTAAGCACCCTGCGCGCACGACTCGTCTACCAGTCGCGCAAGCGCGGAACCCTCGAGAGCGACCTCATCCTCAGCACCTTCGCCCGCGAGCAGCTGCCGACGATGTCCGAGGCCGAGCTGCGCGAATACGACAAGGTTCGCCCTCCAGTCTCCGTTTTTTATTATTTTCATTTATTCAAACTGGACGCAGCTGCTTGACGAGGCGGACTGGGACATCTATTACTGGGCGACGGAGGAACGCACCCCGCCGGAGCGCTGGGCGGCGTCCTCCATCCTGGAAAGGCTCAAGATCCACGCGCGGAACGAAGGCAAGGTCGTGCGCCGCATGCCGGCGTTGTAATACACTAGCCAAATAAAACAATTCGCCTTCACGCATATTGGACCACCGAGTGAATCACCACAGACAGCCATCCATTCGCCTCAAGCCGTACTACACGAACTATAGCAAGCCGGGAACAAATGAACGATATTGAGAAAGCCCGTCGAGTCTCACACCACTGCACCGTACCCCGCCCGCCCCGCTCCATGATCCCGCAACTACAACAAAACACCGACACCCGCCCCACGTCCAAGCAGCACATCCGAGCTGCAGCACCGACAGCATCGTCAGGCTTAAAAAGGAAAGAGTCGTCCTCGGTCGGTCGGTCGGTCGGTCAATCGGTCGTCGATAAAAATACAAATCAGAAGTAAACGCAGTCGTGGGTGCCGACACAAATTGTGGGCCCGCAAGGTCGATTGGAGTGTGAAGACGAACGCTGTGAGTTGCGGAGTATAGTATATCACAGGGAAGATCGTTGTGAATGTGGTGTGGATGCTGCTGGTGGTAGTCGTGGAAGGTCATGTCGAATGCGTACTCAGAACGCGTGGGTCGGTGTATCAGTAATTTTGAAGTCGTTGCACACCCCTTCCTCCCCCCTCGTCATCTCCCTCCCGCCCCATCACCACGAGTCGCCGGAGGGCGACTCTCACCGCGCACCAGGAACGCCCCCGCGATAAGCGCCCTGCCCATGTCCTCCATGGGGCGCCCCATTCGACCGCACCTGTTGTTGTTGTTGCTGCTGCTGTCGCTGTTGCGGCGGCGCGTTCCCGTTGCTCTGATACAGCACCTGCTGCTGCTGCTGTTGAGGCGGCCTCGCCGGCCCCGCCACCGGCGCGCCCGGTGCCTGCCTCGGCGCCGTCCGTTGCGCGCCCTCCTCCTGGTTCGCCGCGCCGGGGTCCACATACAACCCGCGATCAATCACCTGCGGGATGGGTCCTATCTCCGTCCCGAGCTCTTGCTCGATGCGGTACAGGTTGAACCGGTCCTCGTACGTGACGAGGTTGATCGCGAGCCCCAGATGCCCGAAGCGCCCTGAGCGCCCGATGCGGTGCAGATACGTCTCCGAGTTTTTAGGGAAATCAAAATTGATCACGACGTTGACCGCCTGAATATCGATACCGCGGGTGAGGAGGTCCGAGCAGACGAGGTTACGGCACACGCCGTTGCGGAAGTCGTGGAAGACGCGGTTGCGGTGGGACTGCAGCATTTTCGCGTGCGAGTAGAAACAGGAGTAGCCGAGCTCGGTGACCTTTTTCGCGAGCAGTTCAACGCGGTTGGTGGAATTGCAGAAGATGATCGACTGGTTGATTTGGAGCTGATGGCGGGAAGTTCAGTATTATGAGGCTACATTTATAATGGTCGGCACCTTCGAGAAGAGGGTGTTTAGACAGTGGACCTTCTGCCGCTCTTCGACGTAGGCATAATACTGCGTCACACCGCGCAGCGTAAGTTCGTCCATGAGGTTGATCTCATAGGGAGAGTCCATGTGCTTGTCCTGAACTGGCGTCAGACGGTGGTGAGCGAAAAGGAAACTGAAACACACCTTGAAGTCCTTCACGATCATGGGAAACGTCGCACTGAACAGCATGACCTGCCTTGTCTCCGGTAGATACGACAAGAGCTGCTCCATTACCGGAGCAAATTCGGGCGAAAGCAGCTTATCTGCCTCGTCCATGACGAAAACAGGACACTCGCTGAGGTCGGCGACGTTCTTCCCCGCGAGATCTAGTATCCGTCCGGGCGTCCCGACGAGGACGTGGACGTTCTCCGCGAGCCGCAGGATGTCGTCCTTGAGAGTGGTGCCGCCGGTGGTGACCATGACCTGCACGCCCATGTGCTTGCCGAGGATCTTGCACACCTGAGAGGTCTGCAGCGCAAGCTCGCGCGTGGGGACGAGCAGCAGCGCCTGGATCTTGTTCTTGGTGTTGTCGATTTGCTGCAGCGAGGGGATAACGAACGCGGCGGTCTTACCCGTCCCGTTCTTCGCGCGTGCGAGGACGTCACGTTTGGTGAGGGCGATCGGGATTGCCTCTTCTTGGATGGGGGAGGGCTTTTCAAAGCCGGCTTCGAAAATGCCCATAAGGAGCTCCCGACGAAGGAACATGTCCTCAAACTCCATGCCCTTTGTAGCGGTTACATCGGTGGTTTGTGGGCGATTATCTTTTGGTGGTGGCCGGAGACCTGCTTTCCAGGACTCGGACGGTGCGGGTGTGGATATGGCGGGGCTAAAGAGGCGCCTGAGGTTAACGCGCATGGAAAAAAAAAGTTGTATGGACAAACGCACGAAGAGGAGGACGATTGGCCGGTGGATTGGGACATTTTCGATGTCTCTAGGGCGGTTAAAAGGTGATATTGACGCGCAAAACTGGGACGCTCGTTGGTTGATGGGTGGCTTGAATGCGGTCGGTTTGACGCGGTGAAAACGGTGGTAGACGACGGAGCGGAAGGCGCGTGCGATGGGGAATATGTCGCGCGGATGCACAGAGTCGAAGGTTGCAAGGGGCAGTGAGTGGCCTACAGTAGGTGGTCGTGGTCGAGGTGAAAGATATATTTCGAGGTCAAACTGAGATGTTCACACGCTTCTTTGCCAACCTTGGAAACCTTGCTCGCGTGCACCACCGAAACGATGCAAGATCATGGGCAAGATGTTAGCTAGTCCTACGAACAGAGACGCACGAATACTTCGGTCTCCTCAGGCCCAGAAAAAAAAAGTCTCCTGGCTCGTTTCTGCTACCAGCCTTCAACGTTCTAGGAAGAAAAAACCTATGTCTTGCGCTCGAAATTCGAATACGCTTGCTTGAGGTCGATGTTTCTTTCCGCTGAGACCGTACTTCTTGTCAGCCACCTCCCGAGGCTTTTCTGCGTTCTGTCAGCCACTTACTTCGAACGTCTTTGTCTTCTACCAACATGGTCCCCCCCATTATTCAAGCCATGCGGTCCTCCACTTACACCGTCCGCTACTCCCGCAGATGGACTGGACATCCCCTCCTTTATATATCCGGCGCTATGGCCTCTCTCGGCGATGCACTCTTCGGCTACTCCCAGGGCGTCACGGCGGCATTCCAGGTCCAGCCGAACTTCATCCACCGCATGTACGGGAAGGTAACCACGATCGAGGAAATCCGGATGCGCAAGACGGAAGTCAACCCTCTGCTCCCAGGTCTACCTCATCCATACATCGGCGATTGCCTCATCTTAACTCCCTCGCAGCGATAATGGTCGCATGTCTCAACATCACCGCGCTCTTTGCTGCCCTTGGCTCTGCATACTTGTCGGACTACCTCGGTCGCCGGATATCGATGCGCATCGGGGCCTTCATCTACGTCATTGCGTGTATGTTTCCTCTCTGTGCCTCAACTCTCGTACCAACATCTTCGCTAGCAATCATCCAGATGTTCGCGACCGACTTCGCAACGCTCATGGTCGGGCGCATGATCCAAGGCCTGGGCACCGGCATCCTCAGCACCACCGTTCCGATCTACCAGTGCGAGATTGCGCCTGCCAACCGGCGCGGAATGTTCATCAGTTTAGAGAGCCTGTGGATGAATGCGGGATACGCGCTTTCCAGTTGGATCGGCTACGCCTTCTTTTTCGATAAACCAGCCGAGGGCTCGTGGCGTGGGCCCTACGCAGTGCAGCTGCTCATCTCCCTCATCCTCTTCGTCGGCACGTTTTGTGCGTCGCCTCTATCTCCCGTGAATCTCGTTGTTTCACTGATAATGCTTTCGCGCAGACCTACCAGAGACAGCAAGGTGGTTGATTCAGAACGGGTTCAAGACCGAAGGGCTGTGGACGCTCGCGGACTTGCACGCCAAGGGTGACGTGACGGACGAGAGCGTGAACAGGACTTACTACGAGATCGTCGACACGCTCGAGCTCGAGAAGCGGAACGGCGTCACCGCCCCTTGGCGTGATCTGTTCAAGGAGTACACGCGACGAACGATCATCGGGTGGACGGCACAGATGTTCGCGCAGCTCAACGGGATCAATGCGCTCCTTCACTTCCTCCCGGAGACTCTCACGCATGCCGGCTTCTCGGTTCCCCAAGCGTTATTCTATTCCAGCATCTGCTCATTCTTCTACCTCGCCGGCACGGTTCCCGCCATCTTGTATGTCGACAAGCTCGGCAGACGACGGTTTCTCCTCGTAGGCAGCGTCGCTCTGGCAGCATCACTCACCGTCGTCGGTTCCCTCAAACTGTACATCGAGCGGTGGCCGGATAAGATCTCCGTCATGGGCGGCGCGCACGGTGTCGTCGTCGGCATGAGCGTGTACTTCTTTTTCTTCGCTTGCACGCACGTCTCTTCATACTCGTCTCTTCTTGGTGCTGACTACATGCATCACAGGTGGGGACCCATTCCCTGGCTCCTCAGCGCCGAGCTCTTCCCCCTCAAAGTCCGTGCAAAAGGCATGGCGATCACGACCGTCTCCGACTGGCTCTTCGAGTTCCTCGTCGCCTTCTGGACGCCGCCGCTCTTCGAAATCCTCCGTGGCGCGTACTACTTCCTTCTCGTCGGCTGCTGCATCATATCCGGGCTGCTCGTGTGGTTTGTGTTCGTCGAGACCGGTACCGAGACGCTGGAGGAGATCGGTGGGGTGTTTGGCGACGAGACGGCGCCACCGCGGGTGCTCGATGAGGACGACCTGATACTGAATCTGCGGCGCCGCCGCGCGAGGGGACACTCGACCCTCAGCATGGGCTCGCAGCTCACGACGTTAACGGAGATGGCGGCCGCGTCGGAATTTACGCTCCACAATGCCGATCAGGGCGGCACCTTCCTCCACCCTCACAACGACCGCGCCGGGACCTCGCAGATGACGCTGACCTCGGTGGTTGAGGAAGAAAAGCCAAAGGACCAGGTGGAATCTGAAAAGGATGTGTGATTGGCTTCGGTGTACTCTATTAGTAGGAACTGTTTTACTTTAACACTCTGGCATCTTGAGAAGCGAGGGAGCATCTCTTTGCTTGTTTGAAACCAACTTCCTTCTCACTTCTCAACTTCACTACCCGGTCGGCTCTTTTTTTTTTTTTTTTTGAGGAGCGTTGAATAGCAGGAGGTAAGAGGTAAGAGAGAGTTGGGAACGTATTGCCGCTCTCACCCCGTCCCCCTCAGCGGGCCCTGAGGCGACCCACCGGGGTTTTCGGGCCGACATACTTAGTCGGTCACCTCCTACTCGGTCGGCTCTTCGGTCATATCGGATTTAGGATGGAAAATGTAATTATGTCAGGTTAAGCATCTTCCAAAACCGTCACAGCATCGTTTGAACGCACGATGCCTTCACCGTTCGCTTCCAGGCTAGGGATCAATTATTGTCCCACTGACGAAGAGATGGTCGAGATCGAAGCCCTCCTTACTATAGTGGCACTTGGACATCAAAATGCACTAGAAGTTCAAAATGTGTTCGTTTTCACTTGATTCTTGTCCAATCGTCTTCGGAAGTACCGGAAATTTAACCGACAGGTGTGCCCATCCCAATATGAAAAAAAGTTCGAAGGGATTCGAATGGGTATTGGACGAAAATCCGCCCCGAGCTCAAACGTCCACTGATGGCATTGAAAAAGTCAATGCACTGTAGTTTGTAGGCAATATATTCTCATAGGACTTGGAGGGTGTAGGTAGATAACCTCTAAAATGATGTAACACAAATTTCCGGGGCAAAAATCGAGGCGGGACGGCCACAGGATGTGTGTGTTTAAGCAATTGTGGCAATTCAAACTCCGCTTGATGCCGATTCTAAGGGTTAAAATGGTCTTCAGGACGTTTCCCGCCTCGATTTTGAGCCCAAAAATTTGTGAACAATGCTTTTACACAGTATATGAACCTCCATGCTAAGTCCCATAAAATTTTATTGGCCGTGAAATACAGCACATTGGATTTTGGTAGGGCATCAGTGGTTTTGAGGGCTCGGGGCGGATTCTCGACCAATACCCATCCGAATTTCCTCAATTTTTTTTTATATTATGAACGGGCACGGCTGTCGGTTCAATATCCGGCACTTCCGAAGAAAATTGGACATAAATTGAGTGAAAGCGATCGCATTTTGAACTTCTGGTGCATTTTGATGTCCAAGTGCCGCTATAGTATCGAACCTGGGCTTCGAATGAAGCGGTTTGATGATGAAATCGCTGAGATACAAAAGGCGCTCACCAAATTGACGGAGGAGCGCGACAGCCTCAAGGCCTATGTCCACGGCCACAAGGCTCTCCTTTCTTTCGTCAGACGGTTGCCACTCGATATAGTCCAAGAGATATTCATGGCATGCCTTCCCACCCACCGGAACTGCGTTATGAGTGCGTGCGAAGCGCCTGTGCTCTTGGGCCGCATCTGCAGCTTGTGGAGAGTCATATCGCTCGTGACGCGTGACTCCCCGTCTTTGGGCGAGCCTACATATCGCAGATATCGTTGATGGCTCGGTCGGCTGGGAGTCCGAGTTGGAGCAGAGGTCGGAAGTCACCTCCACTTGGTTACAGCGCTCCGGAGAATGTCCGCTGTCCATTTCGCTGCACAGTCCCGAATTCGTTCCTTTAGACACCACGGACACGGACACTCCGCCTCCAACGCCCGCTTTGCAGATGTTGATCGCCTTTGCATCTCGCTGGCAGCACATTCAATTCGACATCCCGGCTGGATTCCTCAAGACTCTGGAGCGGCTTACTGCGAGCGACGTGCCCATGCTGAAGACCCTCGCACTGAACCAAGTCCGTACATATGGACCGTCCGATTTTACATGGGCCCGCCTCGCAGGGCTCATCGGTTCCTGTATCACCAGCATTTCTATCTCGGGAAACAGTGTTTTCCTCTAACTACCTGTGCGGTGGACCCAGTTGACATCCCTTTCAACCATGGGGCGAGACCCCTCTGGCAGTATTAACGATATACCCATCCTGAGCGAAACAGTGTTACGGGTCATTGCCCAGTGTCCAAATCTTTGGAGTTATTCCTTTAGCTTTTACGACGACGCCGACATGTCATCCGGGCCTGTGGTCGAGCACCCTCTCCTTCAAATGGTTGAATGTAGCGGTGATTTGTTCACATTCCGTTTATTCCGCCGTCTTTCATTGCCTGCATTGAAGGAGTTCACATTTCTAGAGGGCCGGTCGAACGCAAATTTGGCTGCTTATGATGACCAGCTCTGTATCCGCTTCTTGTCCTCCTCGTTGTATCTGGAGAGTCTCCATTTAGGATGCGACCAGCTCTCACCATCATCCTTGCAAAACATTGTCTGCGGTCTCCCACCGACGGTAAAGCGACTCCACTTTTCCGCGCGCTCCCTATGGAACGGTCCATCTATCAATAACGACGTCCTAGCGGACTTTACCCCAGTGTCCGGCCTTGTGACCCCATGTCCTGGCCTGCAGGTCCTCGAAATAAACCAATGTATGGCGATCTCGGATGCGGCCCTCCTCCAGTTTATCACTGCCAGGGCCGCCACGTTGAAGCATATTCGGATCGATTTCGCCAGAACACTGGAGCTTGCTATCCGCCCCCAACTTGAGTCGGTCATCCCTGGCCTCGACATCTCTGTTACGCATCTACCTCCCTACCGACAATTCTCACCCTGGCAAGGATTGTCTGATGCACCGCCGCCGCTACCCTTGACCGCTGTACCATTATATTAATCACGATCCCCAAAAACTCGTCACAAATTCATACAGGGGACCAGTTGTCTCCCTAGTCAGACCAACACATCTTTTTTCCTTTTTCAAGGCAGAGTGAGCAAAAAATAGGGGACCAGTGTACACAGACTCGTAAATCAGTCTATAATAACCTGAAGTGATTTTCTGAAGACAGCCGTTCAGGATCACTATACTATGAACTGTACCTATGGCTCGTGTTGCGTTTAAATTTTGAATTGCATTTTTATTTGCTTTGTGTCGGATTCAGATTCACATAAGTACCTGTAATCGAGCGAGTCTTGAAAATGGCGGCTGTCGGGCCGATTTTCCCGCAGTTCTGTCTGTCCTTGTTTTCCTGCAACCTCCTTCGATCGCCCAAAAAATGAAGGCGAACTACAAGGTGCATCGCGTGAATGGGCTCAGACTGACGACTTCTTACCCTGTCTTACAGTTCTCCAACATATGCGGCACGGTCTACAGGCAGGGAAATATCCTCTTCACACCGGATGGCAATTCTCTTCTCAGTCCCGTTGGAAATCGTGTCTCGGTGTTCGACCTTGTTAAGTGCGTGCTTCCCTTCCCCAATCTACGCGGTGCTGACGGGGGTGCAGCAACAAGTCTTTCACGTTTGCGTTCGAGAACCGAAAAAATATCTCTACTCTGGCCCTTAGCCCAGATGCTAATGTGTTAATTTCCGTGGACGAAGGTGAGTTGCTCAATAATCCGTGGGAGGCCGCGTCCTCATCCGCGTAGATGGTCGGGCTCTTCTCGTCAACTTCCGCAGGGGTGTAGTGCTCCACCACTTCAACTTCCATAAGCCGGTTAAGGACATAAAGTTCTCTCCGGATGGCAAGTGAGTTAGTTCCAGCCAGCATGCAGGTTTAGGCTTACTCTCAACAGGTATATTGCAGTTACACATGGAACTCAGATTCAGGTCTGGCGTACGCCCAATCACCTTGCCCGCGAGTTTGCGCCCTTCAATCTGCATCGCACCTATACTGGTCATCACGACGAGGTCCTCAGCATCCAGTGGTCGCACGATTCGACGTGCGTCTAATCCTCAACACCCCTTTTTTAATTTAATTTTTTTCTGCTTAGGTGTTTCATTACAACTTCACGAGATATGACCGCCCGACTCTTCACATTGAATCCGGTTGAGGGATTCCGCCCCAAAACATTTGCGGGACACAAGGATGCAGTTCTTGGGGCCTACTTCTCCAGCGACAGCACCTCGGTCTGTATTCTCGTGTCGTACTTTTTATTTTCACAAATAATCTGATTGCGGATGCAGATATACACAATTAGCCGCGATGGCGCGGTGTTTACGTGGAAGGCCAAGGAATCGGACGACGACGACGAGCCGATAGCCTCCACCTCAAAAGGCACGGGCGCAGAAGTAATCGCGAACACGCGATGGGGTGTGCATAAACGAAACTACTTCAATCAGGCTGGCACAAAAGTCGTCTGCACCTCATTCCACGCGCCATCCAACCTCCTCGTCGTTGGATTTTCCTCTGGCGTATTCGGGCTGTGGGAAATGCCCGCGTTCTTCAACATCCACACCCTGAGCATCTCCCAGGAAAAAATTTCGTCGGTGGCGATCAATCCCTCCGGCGAATGGCTGGCATTCGGTGCTCGGAAGCTCGGGCAGCTGCTGGTCTGGGAGTGGCAGTCCGAGTCATACATTCTGAAGCAACAAGGTCACTTCTACGACATGAATACCTTGGCGTATGCGCCAAACGGGCAGACGATAGCCACCGGCGGGGACGACGGCAAAGTAAAAGTGTGGTCGGCCCTTACAGGGTTTTGCTTCGTGACCTTCACGGAGCACACTGCGCCCATATCCTCCGTCGCCTTCGCGAAACACGGCAGTGTCCTATTCTCCGCGTCTTTGGACGGCACCGTACGTGCATACGACCTCGTCCGGTATCGTAATTTCCGGACCTTCACTTCGCCCTCCCCGGTCCAATTCTCCGCCCTGTCTGTAGATCCGTCAGGTGAGGTCGTAGCCGCAGGCTCGACCGACTCATTCGAGGTCTTCATGTGGTCCGTGCAGACAGGGAAACTGCTGGACATCCTCACCGGGCACGAAGGCCCCATCAGCTCTCTCGCCTTCTCGCCCTCCGGCGCAAATCAGCTCGCCAGCGGCTCATGGGACCGGACCGTGCGGGTGTGGAATGTCTTTGGCCGGTCGCGCGCCGTGGAGCCGCTCGCACTGACCTCCGACGTACTCGCCGTGACCTTCCGGCCAGACGGGAAGGAGCTCGCGGCGTCTACGCTCGACGGGCAGATCGCCTTCTTCGACGTTGACGGTGGGAAACAGACCAATATCATCGAAGGGCGGAAAGACGTCTCGGGCGGGCGCAAGGCCGACGACCGCGTGTCGGCTGCGAATAGCACCTCGGGCAAGGCGTACAACAGTCTTGCGTACACCGCTGATGGACGATGCATCCTCGCGGGCGGGAACAGCAAGTGTGTGGTGCTGTACGACGTGCGCGAAGGCGAGGGAGTGATGGTGAAGAAGTTTCAGATCTCGGAGAATCTGTCGCTCGACGGGACGGAAGAGTTCCTCGACAGCAGGAAGGTCAACGAGGCCGGGATCAACGTCGATCTCATCGACACGCGGGGGGACGAGAGCGACCTGGAGGACAGACTAGATGTTAGCCTTCCCGGCGCGAGCAGAGGCGCGGGGGACATGTCCATACGGCGATATCGCCAGGAGGCGCGCACGAAATGTGTACGGTTTTCGCCGACGGGCAGAGCATGGGCGGCGGCGTCGACGGAAGGCCTGCTCATCTACTCCCTCGACGACACGATCACGTTCGACCCCTTCGACCTCTCGATCGATCTCACACCGCAGGCCGTGCTCGACGTGCTCGCATCACGGGAGTACCTCAAGGCGCTCGTGATGGCGTTCCGGCTGAACGAGAAGCCCCTCATCCAGCGCGTCTACGAGAGCATCCCGCGCGGGGACATCCGGCTCGTCGCGCGCCAGCTGCCGGTCGTCTACGTCCCGCTGCTCCTCCGCTTCGTCGCGGAGCACCTCGCGCGGAGCCCGCACCTCGAGTTCGATCTGCTGTGGGCGAATACGCTACTCATGGCGCACGGGCGGTATCTCCGTGACCGGTCGGCGGAGTACGCGAGCGTGTTCAGGGTCCTGCAGAAGGGCCTGGCGGACTGTGAGCAGTCGATATCCAGATTGTGAGTGTTTGCATCTCGAGTCGCATTCGAACCATGACTGATCTGAACTTGCAGGTGTGAAGAAAATACCGCGACGCTGTCTTACTTGCTCGACCAGTCCAAAGTCAAGCAGGCCGGGGGCGATGTTGAGATGCTGGCTGTGTAGTTGTTGTGCTTTTTTCTTTTCGCGTGCGTCTGGAATACAATCCCCCGTTGTTGTTTTATTCTTTCGTTCTGGGAGCAGCAGGTCTTTGGGGTGATCCAAACAAGGTCAACGTCGTGCGTTCAGGTCTTCGCCTTGCGGGCCGACGCCGACGGCGAGGATGGTATATTCATTACAAATCTTGTTTCGCTGCGTTCGATTCAGTGTTTGAAATTCAGCCCTATCACTACCCTTCAAGTTCCCGAAATGCAGAGCAGATCGATCTTTTCCTCCTGCCTTTTTCCCCGGAGAAAACCCCCAAGCTCCATTCAGTCAACCATTGCGTTGAGGCCCCCCGTAGACGGACCTCTGGCTACCTCTGTCTACCCTCTGTCTACCACGACATGTAGACACGTGTTAGTATATCCCTGTCTACCTCCGTCTACCTAAGGTAGACAGCCTGCGGCTACCTCGGTCTCCTTCGGTCTCTCTGACCCCGTCCAAACGTACCCGGCTAATTTGGGCTCACTTCGGCCTTTCCTGCGTCTGACGTTTCTCGCTTCGTACTATGTAGTTCTGGCTTGCTTACTATTTTAGTTCCCTTCTGTCCACAACTTTGATCGTGCGCGATAACTTCGTAACTTCAGCCCATATTGCTGTCGGCATCTAGTGGTAGGCAGATACATGTGTTTTCTACGTCCTCGAATATTTCCAGATTTTTATAACTTGTGCTGTGGAAGATAGCCCTCCGATGATGGAACCACATGTGGAATCGGCTTTGGCAGGCGTTTTGGCGTGCGGGTAAAATCCAACAAAAACATCTCTTGGCATTTCTTTTGTACGTTGTACAAGGCAATAATACAGCCTAAAATTGGCATGTGGATGCCTATGGTATGGATACATATCCTAGAGTTTTCCTGCAGGTAGCAGGTCGGAACTGCGGTCGGCATCAACGATAATTCCATACCAGGGTGCAAGGACACATCAGGGGCTAAAATTGTGAGCAATTATGTACCCTCGGTCTACCCGGGTTACACACCTGCAAAAGTGAATATTCAGCCGGGATTATGCTGCCTAAATGTTACCTGAAAACACTATTTTCGGCAACATGTTTAGCTGGAGGCATTTTTGCCATTGGCCCGGAAAATGCCGAGCCAATGGCAAAAATGCCGCAAGCTGAATAAGTAGCTGAAAAGGATCTTTTCGGGTGACAATCAGCCGAGCTGAATATTCAATTTGGCCGGTGTGTTAGTGTACCCGTCTCGTGCACAGCCTCTCATGACATCCCGTTCCGGGAACACTGGTTGAACATTTCACATTTTTGAGTGAAAAAATTGATAAAAAATGTCGTTCAATTTATAGGAATTTTTCACCAAAAAAAGAAGTGAAAAATTTAAAACATCTTCACCAATTTTTTGACTTGAAATCAAAGTGAAAAATGTGAAACAAATTTTGTGATGTTGTTAAGATGTTTCTTTTGCATTTTTTGACTGAAGTCAAGGTGAAAATGATGGTGAAAAAATCAAAAGTTTTTTCACTAATTTTTTCACCAGAAATCAAAGTGAAAAATGTGAAACAAAGTTGGTCATATTGTTAAGATGTTTGTTTCACATTTTAGACTGAAACTCAAGGTGAAAAATGCGAAATATCACTTGTTGAACATTTCAATTTTTTGAGTGAAAAAATTGATAAAAATGTTATTCAATTTACTGGCATTTTTTCACCGAAAAAAGAAGTGAAAAATTCAAAACATTTTTCACCAGTTTTTGAGTTGAAATCAAAGTGAAAAATGTGAAATAAAGTTTGTGATGTTGCAAAGATGTTTCTTTTGCATTTTTTGACTGAACTCAAGGTGAAAATGAAGGTGAAAAAATCAAAAGTTTTTTCACTAATTTTTTCACCAGAAATCAAAGTGAAAAATGTGAAACAAAGTTGGTCATATTGTTAAGATGTTTGTTTCACATTTTTGACTGAAACTCTAGGTGAAAAATGCGAAACATCGCTGGTTGAACATTTCAAATTTTTGAGTGAAAAAATTGATAAAAATGTCATTCAATTTATTGGCATTTTTTCACTGCAAAAAGAAGTGAAAATTTTAAAACATTTTTCACCACTTTTGTGAGTTGAAATCAAAGTGAAAAATGTGAAACAAACCTCATGTTTTTCTTCGAACTAGTGATACCATTAATTCATACACATTTCAAGGTAAAAACAAAGGTGGAAAAATGAACAGTTTTTTGACCAGTTGTTTCACACTCATGTGTTCCAAAGGTGGTTGGCAGCGAAACAAAGCCGATATCACAGTCCATCAATTGTTCTTTGCCAGACAAAATACACACAAAGAATAGACAAAGGACAGACAAAGGAGCTTGGAAATCCTGTGGCCCTTTGTCCTGTGTCCTTTGTCCTGTGTCCTTTGTCCTTTGTCCTTTGTCCTTTGTCCTTTGTCCTTTGTCCTTTGTCCTTTGTCCTTTGTCCTTTGTCCTTTGTCCTTTGTCCTTTGTCCTTTGTCCTTTGTCCTTTGTCCTTTGTCCTTTGTCTTTTGTCCTTTGTCCTTTGTCTTTTGTCCTTTGTCCTTTGTCTTTTGTCCGTCCTTTGTCTATTGTCTGCCTTTCACTGGTGAAGCAATTCAAGTTTTTTTGACGGAAAAATTGGTAAAAAATTCAAAATCTGTTTAGTACATTGTATTTTGGGTCCCAGTGGCATTTTAGGTGCATCTCAGGTCCCTGCGTCTATTTCTGGTGTGCTTGGGTCCATGCCACCCACAGTTCCCTCACGGATTTAAAATCCGAAAAATCACCCTTTATTGCTGGTTTAATGAGTACTTGGCCCGCGGTGAGTCCAATCCCAGACGGATTTTGGGGCCCAGCGGCATTTTAGGTGCATTTCAGGTCCCTGCATCCATTTCTGGGGTGCTTGGGCCCATGTCGTCTGCCGTTCCCTCACGGATTTAAAATCCGAAAAATCACCCTTTATTGTTGTTTTAATGAGTACTTGGCCCGTGGTGAGTCCAATCCCAGACGGATTTTGGGGCCCAGCGGCATTTTAGGTCCATTTCAGGTCCCTGCATCCATTTCTGGGGTGCTTGGGCCCATGTCGTCTGCCGTTCCCTCACGGATTTAAAATCCCAAAAATCACCCTTTGTTGCTGTTTTAATGAGTACTTGGCCCGCGGTGAGTCCAATCCCAGACGGATTTTGGGGCCCAGCGGCATTTTAGGTCCATTTCAGGTCCCTGCATCCATTTCTGGGGTGCTTGGGCCCATGTCGTCTGCCGTTCCCTCACGGATTTAAAATCCCAAAAATCACCCTTTGTTGCTGTTTTAATGAGTACTTGGCCCGCGGTGAGTCCAATCCCAGACGGATTTTGGGGCCCAGCGGCATTTTAGGTGCATTTAAGGTCCTTGCATCCATTTCTGGTGTGCTTGGGCGTATGTCGTCTGCCGTTCCCTCACGGATTTAAAATCCGAAAGATCACCCTTTATTGTTGTTTTAATGAGTACTTGGCCCGTGGTGAGTCCAATCCCAGACGGATTTTGGGGCCCAGCGGCATTTTGGGTGCATTTCAGGTCCCTGCATCCATTTCTGGGGTGCTTGGGCCCATGTCGTCTGCCGTTCCCTCACGGATTTAAAATCCGAAAAATCACCCTTTATTGCTGGTTTAATGAGTACTTGGCCCGCGGTGAGTCCAATCCCAGACGGATTTTGGGGCCCAGCGGCATTTTAGGTGCATTTCAGGTCCCTGCATCCATTTCTGGGGTGCTTGGGCCCATGTCGTCTGCCGTTCCCTCACGGATTTAAAATCCGAAAAATCACCCTTTATTGTTGTTTTAATGAGTACTTGGCCCGTGGTGAGTCCAATCCCAGACGGATTTTGGGGCCCAGCGGCATTTTAGGTCCATTTCAGGTCCCTGCATCCATTTCTGGGGTGCTTGGGCCCATGTCGTCTGCCGTTCCCTCACGGATTTAAAATCCCAAAAATCACCCTTTGTTGCTGTTTTAATGAGTACTTGGCCCGCGGTGAGTCCAATCCCAGACGGATTTTGGGGCCCAGCGGCATTTTAGGTGCATTTCAGGTCTCTGAATCCATTTCTGGTGTGCTTGGGCGTATGTCGTCTGCCGTTCCCTCACGGATTTAAAATCCGAAAGATCACCCTTTATTGTTGTTTTAATGAGTACTTGGCCCGTGGTGAGTCCAATCCCAGACGGATTTTGGGGCCCAGCGGCATTTTGGGTGCATTTCAGGTCCCTGCATCCATTTCTGGTGTGCTTGGGCCCATGTCGTCTGCCGTTCCCTCACGGATTTAAAATCCAAGTACTCATTAAAACAGCAATAAAGGGTGATTTTTCGGATTTTAAATCCGTGAGGGAACGGCAGACGACATACGCCCAAGCACACCAGAAATGGATGCAGGGACCTTAAATGCACCTAAAATGCCGCTGGGCCCCAAAATCCGTCTGGGATTGGACTCACCGCGGGCCAAGTACTGATTAAAACAGCCATTTTGCTTGATTTTTAGGCCGGATTTTAAATCCGTGAGGGAACGGCAGACGACATACGCCCAAGCACACCAGAAATGGATGCAGGGACCTGAAATGCACCTAAAATGCCGCTGGGCTGCAAAATCCGTCTGGGATTGGACTCACCGCAGGCCAAGTACTGATTAAAACAGCCATTTTGCTTGATTTTTAGGTCGGATTTTAAATCCGTGAGGGAACGGCAGACGACATACGCCCAAGCACACCAGAAATGGATTCAGAGACCTGAAATGCACCTAAAATGCCGCTGGGCCCCAAAATCCGTCTGGGATTGGACTCACCGCGGGCCAAGTACTCATTAAAACAGCAACAAAGGGTGATTTTTGGGATTTTAAATCCGTGAGGGAACGGCAGACGACATGGGCCCAAGCACCCCAGAAATGGATGCAGGGACCTGAAATGGACCTAAAATGCCGCTGGGCCCCAAAATCCGTCTGGGATTGGACTCACCACGGGCCAAGTACTCATTAAAACAACAATAAAGGGTGATTTTTCGGATTTTAAATCCGTGAGGGAACGGCAGACGACATGGGCCCAAGCACCCCAGAAATGGATGCAGGGACCTGAAATGCACCCAAAATGCCGCTGGGCCCCAAAATCCGTCTGGGATTGGACTCACCACGGGCCAAGTACTCATTAAAACAACAATAAAGGGTGATCTTTCGGATTTTGAATCCGTGAGGGAACGGCAGACGACATACGCCCAAGCACACCAGAAATGGATTCAGAGACCTGAAATGCACCTAAAATGCCGCTGGGCCCCAAAATCCGTCTGGGATTGGACTCACCGCGGGCCAAGTACTCATTAAACCAGCAATAAAGGGTGATTTTTCGGATTTTAAATCCGTGAGGGAACTGTGGGTGGCATGGACCCAAGCACACCAGAAATAGACGCAGGGACCTGAGATGCACCTAAAATGCCACTGGGACCCAAAATACAATGTACTAAACAGATTTTGAATTTTTTACCAATTTTTCCGTCAAAAAAACTTGAATTGCTTCACCAGTGAAAGGCAGACAATAGACAAAGGACGGACAAAAGACAAAGGACAAAGGACAAAAGACAAAGGACAAAGGACAAAAGACAAAGGACAAAGGACAAAGGACAAAGGACAAAGGACAAAGGACAAAGGACAAAGGACAAAGGACAAAGGACAAAGGACAAAGGACACAGGACAAAGGACACAGGACAAAGGGCCACAGGATTTCCAAGCTCCTTTGTCTGTCCTTTGTCTATTCTTTGTGTGTATTTTGTCTGGCAAAGAACAATTGATGGACTGTGATATCGGCTTTGTTTCGCTGCCAACCACCTTTGGAACACATGAGTGTGAAACAACTGGTCAAAAAACTGTTCATTTTTTCACCTTTGTTTTTACCTTGAAATGTGTATGAATTAATGGTATCACTAGTTCAAAGAAAAACATGAGGTTTGTTTCACATTTTTCACTTTGATTTCAACTCACAAAAGTGGTGAAAAATGTTTTAAAATTTTCACTTCTTTTTGCAGTGAAAAAATGCCAATAAATTGAATGACATTTTTATCAATTTTTTCACTCAAAAATTTGAAATGTTCAACCAGTGATGTTTCGCATTTTTCACCTAGAGTTTCAGTCAAAAATGTGAAACAAACATCTTAACAATATGACCAACTTTGTTTCACATTTTTCACTTTGATTTCTCGTGAAAAAATTAGTGAAAAAACTTTTGATTTTTTCACCTTCATTTTCACCTTGAGTTCAGTCAAAAAATGCAAAAGAAACATCTTTGGAACATCACAAACTTTATTTCACATTTTTCACTTTGATTTCAACTCAAAAACTGGTGAAAAATGTTTTGAATTTTTCACTTCTTTTTTCGGTGAAAAAATGCCAGTAAATTGAATAACATTTTTATCAATTTTTTCACTCAAAAAATTGAAATGTTCAACAAGTGATATTTCGCATTTTTCACCTTGAGTTTCAGTCAAAAATGTGAAACAAGCATCTTAACAATATGACCAACTTTGTTTCACATTTTTCACTTTGATTCCTGCTGAAAAAATTAGTGAAAAAACTTTTGATTTTTTCACCATCATTTTCACCTTGACTTCAGTCAAAAAATGCAAAAGAAACATCTTAACAATATCACAAAATTTGTTTCACATTTTTCACTTTGATTTCAAGTCAAAAAAGTGGTGAAAATGTTTTAAATTTTTCACTTCTTTTTTCAGTGAAAAATGGCTATAAATTGAACGACATTTTTTATCAATTTTTTCACTCAAAAATGTGAAATGTTCAACCAGTGGAACCCTGTCATGAGAGTCTGGGCCTAAACCGGCTAGTTAACTGTACCATTGCCCTATCATTTTCGCTGCTGGTTGGGCTACTTCTATGAGTTTTGTGGACAAAGTTAAGAGACAAAATCCTTCCCTTCATTAAATAAACATGGTCTGCCTCTTTACATTCTCTTGCAGTCCTGCCGATGGAAGCCAGGCAGTCCGCAGAATTTGGCAGAATGTGAGAGTGTGGCAGTGTCACCGGTTGTTTAAAAGAGCGGGTTGGGCATATTTACATCTTTCCACTGGCTCCACCACAATTCTGAGGAGACCAAACACACCTATTTATGCATATGGACAACTATCCCTCCAAACCATGAAGTGAAAAGCCTCAAAACTACGAAAGAAGGGATTCACGGGAAATTCCGGAAGACACCGGAATTTTGATAGCGCAATGGTACGATTAACTGGCCGGTTTAGGCCCAGACTCTCATGACAGGGTTCCCGGAACGGGATGTCATGAGAGGCTGTGCACGAGACTAGGTAGAAACAGGCCCCCGGTCACTACCCCATAACTCTGTCTGCCTTTTTCCAAAAAATTTTGCTGATTTACGCTATGAAAATTGGCCTTTTGAGGACTGATTTATGCTATGATGGACCGAGTATTCAATTTTTTTTCTCCCACGCCATTTTTCACCGATTTGTTCAGCAATCAAGAGCCTTTTTACAGCTTCCCGCAACATGGACCTTTGATGCGGACGATTTCCACCTACTTTGAGGCTCAAATCGGACCGAAAATTGGCGGTGGTGGGCCCTCTGCTCCAAATTTTTTTCTCCTGCGGGGTTTGATTTACACTATGGTGGACTGGGAGGAGGTGCCCAGAGGCTGATTTACGCTATATCACGGACCGGAAAACACCAATTTTTGCTTGCTGATTTATGCTATTTCGGACCCAGTTATGGGGTAGTGACCGGGGGCCTGTAGAAACAGTAGATAGAGGTGAACTGGGTATGTCTAAACATAGACTGAGATAGCCAGACAGGTTGGTCTACCCTGTGTCTACCCAGGTAGACAGACCCTCTGTTTATGGGGGGTCTCAACGCAGTGAACAATGAGGTGATTTTTCCGCCGAGCTGATCAGGGAGCTCAGAGTAGGACACCGGAGAGGATGGGGTTGATTAGTCTTATGATGGTGTTAGGTAATTGACACATCATGTCTCTGCCACATGACGCAACGACGGCACCGCTGCTTCGACCGCAGCAAAGATTGTGGTGCACTTGCTTTTCACCACGTAACCCGATTGGCGAGCGCGGAAAACGACCAGGCCGCCATTCTCAGGTTTTTCGCTCGGACTAGGCTCGAGAAGAACGCGAACAGGGGGGCCCTTTGTTCCGTACCTCCACGACGGTCGGATTTCCCACGCCGTTGGGAAGGGAGTGCGCGCCTGCCGGTCAATGATGGCGACGCCTGCTGGTCGCCTGAGCCCAACGGAGCCACACTGACATCGCTCACCCCCCAAGACGCTGGTACAGCGTCGGGCGTCGCGTCGCCCCGGGTTAAACGGAAGCATATCCGTAATCCCGCGTACGTAGATTACCACCAGATCACAGCACCAATGAAATTCAGTCGTTGCCGTTCCACCATGGACAACCACTCCCGCTCACCTCGCCGGACGCGCTAGACAGCCGACATAGGCCCTCGAGCCACTCCCCCCCACTCCTGCTCCTTTCTTTGTGCGCATACCCCGGTGATCTTTTCAGCCACCGAGCGCCTCGTGGAAGCTGCGGACAGCAACGGGCTCCCACGCGATGTCAGATGTCCAGCAACTCCTTTCTCCCGCGCTTCCTTTTCCCATCCCTTCCACTTCTGCCTCCCGTCGTCGAGGCCGCCCGAGCTCGGGGCTCCCTCGATGCTCTTCGCACAAAGTCACACTCCCCCGGTGCAGGCCGCCGCACGAGATGGTCTCTGAACCAGCTGGCTTGGCCCGACCCTGCCACCATCGCCGCGCTGCCGCCGCAAAGGCCCAGGATCACATGCACCTCAACTCTTTCGACAGCGCAGGGGTTCAGACCCCAACTCGGGCAATGGACGCGGCCGTGGCGCCACCGACAAGAAAGGGGCCGACCCCAAGGGGAGGGGGAAGCATCGCGAACGCGACTTCTAGTCTTCCTCCCCGTACATCTTAGACGTCTCGCCTCCTAGTAAATCTTCTTTTCACATATGCTGTACTCTTCACGACCAATGTACGAGCTCACTGTCTACCTACCATTTGACTCTGAGTGAGTAACTTTAAAGTAATTGATATACTTGCTCTGGCCATTGGAACGAGTGCCAGAGCACAAAAAGCGTTGCGTGTGCTTGCGGCCGCCCCGGATCTGGCGCAGCTGCAGTACCCGTTCCACCCCACCTTTTAAATCTATGACCACACATCTACAAGAAACAAGAATCCGCGCCACAGACCCTCCTGGTACGCGGGAGGGTTCAGGGGACCAGGTGCCTCCTCCTCGTCAGTGCCCGCAGGCTACGAGACAAAATGGTGAAACCAGCGGGAGCCGGGGCGACCGGGGGCCTAGCCCCGGCTATCCTCAATGAGACCCCCCCCGCGGCAGCTCCACTGTTGCTTTGGCTGCCGTGGCGACTGGCGAAGAGCAACACGTCCCAGACACGCACGTGTGGACACGCCGTGCTGATAACGGCGCTATCACGGATAATCCGGGTACGCCATCCAGGGGTACAGACCTGCCATCCAACCCGCGAGAGGACCGCAGCGTAAGGGGAAACGCGAACGCAGCGCAAACTCAGACGAGGGGGACCGCAGCTGGCCCTAATGCTCCGCATGGTGGAGCAAACGCCCAACCACAAGGAGGGCCAGGCTCCAGGCAAAGACGCCCGCCCCGGGGATGTCCCCAGGACGAAGACCACGCTCCGGCGTTCTTCAACCGCAAAAGGGAGCGACAACAAAAGGGGAATCCACAGATTGCACGCAACACAAGAGCTTCGGTAAACCTTAGCGCAATTAACATCAATGGGATTAAAGCAACATCGCTATCGCAAGAGAGTCACAAATGGCATGGGATCCATCGAATTATGCGAGAACAGAAACTAGGAATACTAGTTGTAACAGAAACTCATATGTCTGCCGCACAAGCCATAGAAATAGAACAGAGCTTTATGAATAAATGTCTGAAGCTATACAACTACGAGTATCCCGAGAACCCAGCGGCGAAAGGCATTGCTATAGTACTGAACCGTGAGATCACGAATGTCGAGGGAGTCAAAATACACTACCTCATTCCAGGGAAGGCAATCCTGGCCGTGATTCCATGGCACGGCACCCGAACGTTGACGGTTTTGGGGATCTACGCTCCAACCGAGTCTGATGAGGAAAAAATCAACTTCTGGAACACACTCTGTGACCTTTGGCTCACCACTGACCTACCGGTACCGGACGCTACCTGCGGAGACCTCAACCTTGTTGCGGATGCAGTAGACAGACTGCCACACCACACCGACTCAGACCCGGTAGTCTCGGCGTACCTGCGTTTTGTTCGTCTGATGGAGTTAAAAGATGGTTGGCGACAAAATAACCCTGAGAAGAAGGCTTACACCCATGTGAGTACCCGCGGGACACTATCCCGAATTGACAGGATCCTGGTGTCACCCACCCTCATGAAGAACTGCCACCACTGGAGTATAGATGATATTGCAGGGGGTCTCACAGACCACAGAATGGTCTCGGTGACGGTGTCCGCTCCCGGAGCCCCTTACATAGGAAAAGGCCGATGGACAATGCCCAACTTTCTTCTATATGACAAAGAATTCATGAGTCACGCAATAGGGGAGGCGTGCAAGCTGGAAGACTCGATTCCGGAGGTACGCACAGAGCTATCAAATGCCCAAACTCGATTTGCTTGCTTTAAGGACTCCATCTTAGAACTAGCCAAGAAAAGAGTGAAAACTGCTGTAGGTGCATCAGAGCAGAAAAGGAGAGCATTGGTGAAAGACCGTGAAGCGCTCCTGAACGACCCAACCCAAGAGCATCCAGCCAAAGGGGGAGTAAATGATACCGACCCAGGGAGCACCAGAGACCAGCCAACAAGGGAACAACCCCGCCCATCAGCCGAAGAGAGAACCGAAGAGGAAACCGCCGAGTTGGTGGCAATGATCGAAAAGAAAATCGATGAATTGGTAGATCGACAGCGTGAGAGAAAACGGCTAGAGACGAGAGTTCGTGGCTTCATACCACAACGACCTGCAATTGAATGAGATGGAAGCCACCCAAGAGGCTCGCGAAGAGGCTCGGAAGGCGGCCCTGGATTCCCTACCACAGCCCGGTAACGGGGTAGACATGCAACCATTGGCTGAAAAACTCACTGAGGAAGATGTCCGAGAAGCCCTCATGGGGGCAGCATCTGGGAAGGCGGCAGGAATCAATGGCATAGCCACTGAATTCTGGAGGAGACTCGACTCAATCAACAAGGAAAACATTGAGGATAACACGAGTAACGTACCACAGAAGAAAACCTGTGATATTATTAAAGTACTCACATGGGTCTATAACGACATCGAGGAGCATGGTATGGTCGAGAGCACCAGATTCTCGTTGGGATGGATGTGCCCACTCTTTAAGAAGAAGGACAAAACCGACATCGCGAACTATAGGCCCATCACGGTGCTGAATTCGGACTATAAGATATTCACTAAGGCATTGTCAATCAAACTGAGCAAAGTTGCACCGTACCTTATACACAAGGACCAATCAGGATTCATGAAAGGACGGAGAATAACTGATGCTATTTACCTAGCCATGGAAGTCATAGAGTACTCTGAAAAGGACCTACAAAATGGGGCCATAGTGGTTCTCAATCAGGAAAAAGCATACAATAAAACATCACACTCATATCTTTGGGATACCCTTAGAAAACAAGGCATCCCAGAACTCTTCATTAGCACCGTGAAGTCCCTTTACAAAGATGCCGAGACAAGTGTGATAGTCAACGGCGAGATGAGCTCTCCCTTCCGGGTCATACGAGGGGTAAGACAGGGCAACCCACTCTCTTGCCTACTGTTTAATCTGGCTATAGAGCCATTAGCCTCAATGCTGAGAAGCTCCGGCATTAAAGGATACACCATACCTGGGGTAGCTGAAAGAGCGGTAGTGCAGCTATTTGCAGATGACACTACCGCGTACCTGAGCGAATATGACAACTTCGCGGACCTAAAGGAAATACTAGACAGGTGGTGCCTAGCATCAGGAGCCCGTTTCAATGTCTCCAAGATGGAAATTATACTGTTTGGAACCCCCGAGTTCTGAGCCAGTCTCATCGATACGAGGAAACTCCACCCTGAAGATGATGTGATCCCACATGACATTCATATCGCGGTGGAGGGAGAAGCAGTCCGGGTACTCGGAAGCTTCATCGGTAATGGAGTTGATGTGTTTGGAGTGTGGACACCGGTGCTAGAAAAAATCGACTCAGACTATGAGCGATGGGCGAACCTCAACCCGACATTAAAAATGAAGAAAAACGTAGATCAGATTGTTGCGGGGTCCCGCTCCCAATACCTAGCTCAAGTCAACGGAATGCCACCAGCAGTAATGAAGCACATACTGAAGTCTCAAAACGAATTCATCAACGACTCCAAATCATCTATGATTTCGAGGGAAACGTTAATGGCACCACTTGAGCGAGGAGGAATTGGACTACTGGATCTAGAAGCCAGGAATGAAGCTTTACTATTACTAAAAGCCGCGTCACTGACTGAAGCGGATCCCCAGAAACGGTCCCACTGGGCATCCCTGGCACTTCACAGACTATCCCAACATATTGTCAACCCATTGTCAGTAGCGGAAGAGGCGAGGACTAACCTAATGGTCCAGAACATTAAAGTGAACCAACGGGAACCTCCAACACTGCACAAAGCAATGGTTAGATGCCTGAATAAATACAGGATCAAGTTTGAGACGGTCAGCCCCAGCACAGAAATACAGAGGAGTATGCCACTATGGCACTATCCCGGAGAAAACAGGCAGAAAAGGCAGATGAATAATGGCAAGAGGGCGAAATGCATGAGAAGCCACCATGCCGCGCTCACCATTGGAGACGGCGTGGAAATATCGGAGCGCCTACGAGAACATGCCCACGAAGCACACGCCGAGTGCGAATGTGAAGCCTGCGAGAATGACAAGGAAAGGGGATGCATGGATCCCCATGCGTGCGCTACAGCAGCGGCCGCCCGTCTGAGGCAGATCCTTCCTAAATGGATCCCGAGGACAGGCAATGATGAGGGACCGAATCCGGAGCCAGACCCAATGGGGGTCAAAGAGGATACCGGACAATTCCAGCCTCCGAAGGGCATAGATACTCTTGCGCAAAGCATGCGAACAATGACGTACCAGGCCGATGAACCGAAAATACGACCAGACCCACCAGTGAGGAGACGGGCGAGAGCGGCGCCCGAGGCGGGAGCAATAACCGTATATATTGCCGGGGCAGTACATGCGCCACCACGTCGTAATAAGACCGCCGCGGCAGGCCTATACTATGGAGCAGAGGCTGAGAAAAACAATGGGAGATGCATCCCGGTCTCGGGCGAACAATCCCATTACGTTGCAGAACTATTTGCCGCATTAGAAGCAGTAAGGAACGTCAGAAAAGATTATGTACTCACCGTAATTAGCACCCAAAGCTATGTCCAGAGTGCAATGAACAAGAAACTCCCGGGTTGGGAGCACGAAGGCTGGGTAGGAACGCTGCACCGAGAGGTACTACGCTGCTTGGCTGCCGAGCTCAAAGCTAGAACAGCATCGACATTCTTTAAAGTAGCGGCACCAGGCTCACCTGAGAGGCTACAGTGTCGACAGGCCGCAGTGCTGGCGAAAAGGGCAGCACGAGCCCCTACTGTGGAGGCTTGGGACCTAATGCTACCGCAAGGAATGGAACTCCCCGGACTCAGCCTGCAAGGAAACCGTTAGAAAGTTTTCTATCGCGGCATACGGGAGGAAAAGACACGCAAGTTACCATCAAGGAAGTCCACGGAGAAGACTCTTGAGGCAGTACGACGAGCGGCAAAGGATGCCTTTGGTAGGCAGGTTACTGACACCAACATCTGGAATGCAGTTGCTGTCAATGATCTGCTCCCACGCACAGCCCAATTCCTATGGAAAGGCCTGCATGATGCCCACAGGATTGGCAAGTATTGGACTCACATCCCCGAGTGCGAAGACCGGGCGGTATGCCAATGGTGCGAAACAACGGAAGACCTCGAGCATATCCTAGTAAAGTGCGAGAGCCCCGGGCAGGAAGTAATATGGGGCGCGGCCAAGGCTCTTTGGCTGGAAAAAGAGGCTCAATGGCCGGAGGTCACCCTAGGATCGATCCTAGGATGCGGTCTTGCCAAGTTCTGCGACGACAGAGGTAAAGAAAAGAGAGGCACACGGCGGCTGTATCAGATTCTGATGTCCGAATCCGCGTACTTGATTTGGAAGTTGCGTAACGATCGCGTGATCTCACAAAACGGCGAGCCAACGGTGAAAGAAGAGATCCTGAACAAGTGGAAGTTTGCGATAAATCAGAGGCTTCAGGTGGACATTACCCTAGTAAATAGACCTGTCAAAGGGAAGCGCCCTGCGCTTGCACCCAAATTGGTCCTTGAGACTTGGTCCGGCACACTGGACAGCAAACGTAGCCTACCTACTGATTGGTTGCGGGAGCCCAGAGTTTTAGTGGGTAGCCGTGCCTTCCCCCAAACCCAGCCCCGGCAACACCACGGAGTTGGGTAGCACGGTAGTCCCACACTGCCCTAGGGCGTGCGAAATGCATTTCTCTGGGTGGTGGAAACCACTCCCCCCGGATCTTTTGGTCCAACCTCTACAAACCAGATGGGCTAACCGATAGTTAGTTGCTACTGGCAAATGTACCACAAAAAAAAAAAAAAAAAAAAAAAGATTGTGGTGCATGAAAACTCCCGCCCACCCGACTGCCAATGAGCCTGTGGCACTCCTGTTTTACTCTTCTGGTAAATCCCATCTGAAGTACCGAACACTGGGGCAACAGTGGCAAACGGTTCAGCGTTGAGAACGGCAGAGTTGTCAAGATACATGTGTATCCACAAAGTGGGGTGCACGCCAGAGATCACGACGAGTCTTTCCTTTTTCGGAACAGCACAAATGAAAAAGAAATGTTGCATTATCTCTTTACCATAGTACAGTAGAATTCTCGACAAAAACCATAAAGTTCTAACACAAATTTGAGCCCGGAGACGGGTGAAGGGCATCAGCAGCACGAGCGCGACATGCCCAATCAATTGATGGTGGTCCCCCTGCACAGAAATAGACAGTGGAGGATTTGCATGCAAGCATTTCGGCGCAATGATTCGGGTGTGGGAATCTGGGTGCTCAAATTCCTACTGGGCTTTTGGTGCAGTGGTTTGAGCGCAGAAGCTCGTGTTTGAGTGTGAGTGCAGACGTTTGGGCACCGTGTGGGGTGTTTAAGTGCAATGATTTGAGTACGGAGGTTTGGGCGTGGATGTTTGAGTGCGGACATTTGAGCTTAGAGGCTTGAGTGCAGCATTTTAGGCACAGGCATTTGGACACGGTGTTTCCAGTGTGATTATTTTGGCAGGCACACTTTGGCATGGGCATTCATGCACAGACATTTGAGTGCGAGGGTTTCACCGAGGACCTGGGTGCAACTTCAATGCAGGCCCTTTGACACATTAGAGTGAAGACGGCAAAGGGGACAGGACAGGCTGCACTTGGAGATGAGTGCAAGTGTGAGGGAGCTGAATGTGAGGCCAATGAGCACAAGGGTGTGCGTGTGTCAGCAAATTTGGTTGGCGGGTGAATGGGATCCGGTGAGTTTGCACGAACGAGCAGCTAGAGGTAGCAGCAAAGTGTCCAGTCTCGCAAGCCAACTTGATCCGAGATGTGAAGCCAGTCGTTCACACCCATATAAACACAGTGTCGAGAAAAAAATTGTGGCTACATACCCCAAGAGAGAAAAATTAAGGCACCTTCTTTTTGGATGGAAAACAACACACCTGAATTGTACAATCCCATCAGGGCTTTCCATCCATCTGTGGTCCCTGTGCTTGGGCTGGTGCGATGAATCAACATGAAGGCAGGAGGATTGCATCAGCAGTGTGGCAAGTGCTTAGTTCGGTCTGATTTGGGCATAGGAAATGACTGCAGTCAGCTGATTTCATTCGTGGTGGTTGATGTACGGATATCTAGCCATGGACATTCTCCCATACACAAGTAGCTGCAGAGAATTGTCCGCTTATTTTGATCCCCATACTTCCCTCTCGCAATGATTCTAAAAGTTGAATGGAGAATCTGCCAGTTGTCGTATGTAGCTGCTAGTACAACGTTTGCGCCGCCTTCTCGCCGTTATCTATCTGCTTGACAGGTGTTACGTCTCCTCATGATAAGACTAATCCACTCTCTACTTGACACCGGAACACTGGTCGTCAGGTGATTGTTGGCTGTTTCTGATGTCACATCACGTATGCCGGAACCGTTGGCCCTGAATTGGCAGACTTTGCCCAGAAACCCTACCATCGTTGGGAAGTGTGTCGGGGAATGGTGGTGTGCCTAAACACTTAAATGCTTCCTAGCAACAGTATATAGATCTGCCACAGAAAGCAAATATGCTAATTCCCAAGAGGTCTTTGATCGGGCTATCGGGCATATGAATGATCTCGCGTGGCATTGGATCACGTGAGCCATTGGATCTGGTCCAACAATGCCGACGATACTGAATTCAAGGTGGGAGATGTTAGATATGTGGTATACACGACCCTGTACAGTTATTTAATGCTACCAAGTTCTACTCCGAATATTTTTGGATCAGGAAAGCAAGAATTTGGCGTATTTCGGGAAGTAAAGCCAAGTCTGGTCTCTCGGATAGACAACAGGCTTCAGGCTTGAGAAAATGGTCACCGGGGGTATGAAGTTCTTCATAATCTCGTATTCTGGCTCCAGAAAACAATTTCAGGTTGGTGTCGATGGCCTGGGATGAGGGATCATCATAGAATTGAATTTGGAAGAGGTGTTTCTATGAAGCAAACAGGAGGGATTTATGTAGAAGCCATCCCTACAGTGAAATAGGTCCACACTTGCTCTTGAGGCTGCCGGATGCACGTCGTGCTCGCCCGATGGATGCCCGATGGATGTAGTTTACCATTGTGTACATTTTTCCAAATTTGGGGGGGGGATCTACCACGTGTCATCATTCGTATGCCCGATAGTCCGATCAAAGACCTCTTGCTAATTCCAGTACTACATCCATTGAAATGAATGACTTCCAATCCTTGATGTCGCTGACGATGGGCAAGAAGGCTTGGCTGGCACTCCATTTAATCTCACGCTGACTGGATTACCATCGAAAATCACCTGATCTGCTCACATGACGACCTGCATTAGCCTGTGCGCCAGTCCTACTCTAAGCTCCCCTATTCTGTCCTCCTGGGTCTGCTTAGCACTGCCTGGCCAATAAACATGAACACCAGACCAAGATCTGTAGTACCCGAAAGTAAGATACTGCCCTTCCAGGCCCTTCTGCTGCTGATATTCTAAAAAGACCTCTGACCTAAACCACCATCATCGTTTTATTGAAGTCCCAATTATGGGATTCCTTGTCTACCAGCGATGGATGGGGGATTGTATTATACACTCTACTGGACTTCACGATATCCACAGACATTTTCAAGGTGGCTCACCTGTTATCTGAGACAGGGGTGTCTCTAGTCAAAGAGGGGCTCGTTTCTTGGGCAGGAGCTTTCAAGTAAGAGCATAGTCAACACAATGAGTGACTGCTAGGGCGGATGTACATATACATGTCGATAGCAGACAGTATCTCGTCAACGCCTCTTGCCATCCCTTGGGTGATTTCAGATGATGCCCAGATGCCAACATCATCTTGGTCACATGGTCACATGCATGTGCACAGACCAGTGTCCTTTGTGCAACCAACACCACGACAAAGTTTGACAGCAGCTTCTAATGCACAAAGATCTCGGCTATACTTGGACTGTATCCTGGGCCTTTGAGATTCTCTACATCAGCAAAACCGGGAAATTCTGATAAGCCCTGTTGAGTTTGATCTGGTGTGATGGCCATCATTAGGGTTTATAACGTGCTCATCTGGCTGTTTAACCCTTATAAAGGACAGGCCTGATAATGGCCATATATTGCAGCCATTGACATGATATAGGCCTCATATAGGCTCATATAGGCCTCATTGGTGTGGTACTCAGTGGGGGGCTATTATACCTTTATAATAATCTCAATCTCCAATAATACCTTACAAACAAAGACAACAATTATATATGCCATTTCTTTCAGCGAGTCATGATCATCCAATCATCTGTCTGCATCCTGGATCCATGGAGTCGTGGGCCTGTTATCATAAAACTGAATGGACTTCCAAGTTCTGGCGGCTTGTCCTGGAGGCTTCCTATTTCCCTCAAATTTGACTGAAATTCCTTAAGGTGCACATACTGACGAAGTTCAAGTTCTTTTGGTAATGACACAACGACGGGTGTGCGAGCGCGCTCGAAAACGATCACTGACAGATCTTAATTGTGGCCAAAGGTCCGTGCATGATCAGATAAACAAAGCACAATGTTGATATTGATCACGCCATTTGGTTTTCTCTCCTTCGCCCACCTTTATCGCCACCTGCTGTCTCTTCTCTCTTGCCACTAATGTCATCAACATTACTGCCCAATCACAGTATCTTCTACGCTACCAAGCATCAAGCTGTCAGCACCTTGGTTGACCCTCAAAATATCTGCGCCTCGTGGGTACTCCTGCATGCTTAAGCCCGACCTCCGTCACTTCAAGCTTCAAGTTTCAAAGCCCAAGCACTTAAGAGCATCAATGACTGCCCACAATCCTCTCCAAAATACCTGTGCTCGCGTGGGTGCCCACAAACCTTGTTCCAAACCTGTACCCGTCTCTACATCAAGTTACCATATAGTTGCTTCATTCCCCCTTTCAAGCAGAGCAAGTTGTTTCTCTCCATTCACCCTTGCTCACTGCCGCCTTCCCTACCCCTCACTCCTCCATTCGATGATTTCAATGAATGACCCCTCCATTACCTCTTTGGCTTTATGTATCCATTCCTGTATTTTGTAGCAATAATAATATTTTTTTCCTGATACTTTTTAATGGATGGAACGACCTGAAATGGCTTTACCGTGGCTTATGTAGCCCATTGCCTTGAGCCATCTCAGCCAGCCTGATGAAGATTCATCGCGCTACGGTCCCTTACATAGAACCTAGATGCTTTATAAGGCTTGTTGAAAAGCTCATCACGCTGATATGCGTGATGCACATTTTGACCTTTATAAGGCTTGGTATTGCATTATATGTTTCTCCAGGTTTTGGTGATGTATGTGTTCTGAATGCAGGCGGCTGTCGAGCGGGGAGAAAATACCTTGGCAAATTCTGGAGATCCTCTCATCTCTACAGTGACTGGAAGTTAACCAATGCACTGGTGTTTCTAAAGACATGTCCAAGTTTTTGAACCCTGTGAAATAATATCTTGGTTACTTAACAGATGTGGTACCTGTATCCAACGCTGATTAAGGAGGCGGGTCCTTTATTGCTTTCTCCCTCACATTTCATTCACAAATGAATGGTTTTTGCATTTACCGGGTGCCAGCCTCAATGGTGATCAGCGTGCATGACAGTGGATAGTCTTGGTGCCTTCTCTAAGCATCCTATGTCGATGGTAATGTTGTCACCCTTGTACAGTGTCAGTACAAAGGTTGTGAAGCGACCTGACTGAGGGCTTCTCGCTTGATACAAAGATGGGGCTGGCGAACAATTATCGGGTGCTTTGCCAGGCTCTTGTAACCCAAGTGCCAGTGACTATGTAACCCATGGTATGACCCTTGGTGAGGCTCCTATTACCTGGCAAGGTGAGCAGTTATGGATGCTCAGCTGGCGAAGGTAGTTCTAGGGGGTCGCACAGACACTCTGGCCTTGGGGCTTCCAGCTTGTCATGTTGGTATGCAGTAACAATAGATCTGATTACAAATATCTAGTGGCTGTGTGTTCCATGGAATCCTGACTAAGCTACCTAATGCGTACAAGCCTTTGGGCATGCTACAAGTGAGTACTACCATATCACAAAGGTTGTTGGTATCTGGCTCTTCAGTCTTCATAACTGTGTAGAGGTGTATAAAACTTCAGGGATCTAGCACATCAGCTTTACTGTGGACCCAATCATCCAAGAGGTGCTCTTATGATGTATCTCAGAGTCTACCCTCAGCTTGGATCAGGTTTCTAGGCAATTTCTGCCTCAACTGGAGAAGTCTCAGGATGTATCCTGAGGAAGGCTCTCCTGTTGCAGCCACAGTGGATGTGAACACTACTTTCCATTCAATCAGTGCTAGAGCTTGATATGACTACACTTGGGTTTTACTGGTAGTCTGGTATGCCATCTCAAAGCCAGGCCCATTGAGCACCTGAGTTTTATGGAGAGTGTCACATCCCTAGGGCATGATAACTGACTGCTCCAGTCAAATAGACTAGAAATCAGATTACAGAATCATCATGCCGCTTTGGTGTGTACTGCCTCAGCCATCAAGGGCAGATCCTTCTTGCACATCCAAGTTGGCAGCTTACAACATTTGGTACTCACTTAAGCACCAATAAGTTTCTCAGTTGCGTACTACTCAACTGCATGCTGATCACATGCATGGCGAGGTTTGTGTTGATTGTGCTACCAATATATGGTAGGGGACGTGACATCGTGACAACTTTAATCCAAGAAACTTGCAACCTTAATAGCAAGATCAAATATTGTTTGAATACTCTGTAAATACATATTTGAGGAGCTCTTGGTAACTAGAAGACAGTGCATGGGCCAAAATTTCAATATCTTCAAAATCAAGTTTTCGAGAGCCAATTTGGCGGGTTCTGGTCACGTGTTGATCACGTGTAATCCTATTAGTATTGAACACAATTTTCGGATGCAGTGGCAGCTCAAGCTGCTGTCTAAAGTGCAAAATTGTTTTCCTTTCTTCTTGTCCTTCAAATAGGCTCAGAACACTCACTTAAAAAATTGAGATTTGGCAGGTTGGTTACGTAATTATATACCCAGAGCCCGAAACGTGAAATTTGAATGGAAACACGTTATTTTCCTGTCGTTTGCACCTAATTTCCGCCCAAAATTCACAAAATTGCGACTTGACATGAAGTCGCGTCCCCTACCATACAAGACAAGAGCAATGTAGACACCACCAAAGCATTTCAACCTCAATGGTTGGCAGGATGTAATGATCCAGTTGTGTTAATATATGTGCTGTGTGTCAAGTTGAAATTGGGAGACGGTTGGCTCTTATGATTGTTGCACTCTGGATGACAGTAATTTATGTGAAGAACCAGGCAACTGGCTCTTGACTCCTGGGTCTGGTTACAGCCAGGTCAGTGCTGCTACAGATGGCAATTGAGATGGAGATCAAGATTGTCACGTGGGCCGAGAATTGTAGCAGATTTGAGCCGGGCCAGTTCACAATGGTGGAGACTTAGATACATCCATAGCATGCTGTACTATTTTGACCAAGTCTTCATGTAATGTGTAACATGTAACACAGCTCACTGAACTGAAGACTTTTGGTTCCAGTAACGCGTAATGAAGACTTTTCAAGCTCAAATAGGCCTAAAAACTGTGAAAAATTGATCCAACACATGCCGGATTTCCACATATGGTAATTATTGATCGCATTTGTCAGAATGAAGACTTGCAGTGATGTGGTCGAATAGTACAGCACATTTACACCTTGTGTTATATCCATGCAGCACTCCCAGCCCTCTCATCGACCTTCCAGTACTTCTGGTAGGCTCCAAAGCTCCAGTCATATACCGGAGCCCCCGAGCCATCCAGAATCATCGGGTTTTTACACAATGAAGGATTACTGAGCGTTTCCTGTTTATCCATCTTCTCGTCTTCTCACTTATTGTCCTACAACTTAACATCAGTCCTCCTGACTTGTCTTATTGTTAAGAACCACCCTCCTTCCTTTTATGTGATACAATTAGCTACATAGTATAAATATGTCTTTAATATGTCGTGTACGTCAGATTGATAATTAACATTGCTTGGCTCATACCCTCCATCCCTTCCAGTACTCCAACTTGCCTTCCTCTATCGGATACCTGCCGGCCAAGGTATTCACTCACCCTTTACCCTCTGTGGTGTTGTGATCCCTTTTCATATACCTTCCAGACCTTCCAGCCTTCCGACCCTCTGGCTTACTGGAGCCCACAGTCCTTGGTCTATCCGGTGATAAGCCGTGAAATCAAGTACACATGAATTTTGCGATTTTGCACGATTCAGCGTGTCAACACGCACTGAAGGACCATCAGGGCACTCTGACTGAGTGGTCCAGTCTATTAGCACAAGCTACGAGGTTAACGAGGACTTCTACCGGTGCCTTCACAAATGGGGCCACCAGATATCTTAGTTAACTAAGGAAACTTGACGATGGTGGCAGAGAAACTAGGACATACAAGGCCTAAGGCTGCTTGCTAGGACACAAACAGCATACCAAAGAGGTTGCGAGGTCAATATACCAATTGCTAGCAAGCAACAGTGGGAAGAACCCAATTATTCACGACAAGACTATTTAGACCTGTTTTACCCAAAACTGAGGACGTGTTTGATCATGCATTGGGTCCAGACTGAGTCTGGTGATGACTTGAACAGAAGGACATGATCCAGCCGTTTAGCCACAAGGATAAACTAGAGAGAGAGAGACAGATTGTGATATTGTGGATGAACCACCAAACCAAACCAGGGACTATGGGGTATCATTTGGAAGGTAGAAGAGACATGCATAAGCTTCAAGACTATTCAGGCCCGGGACAAGAGGCTACAGACAAAGAAGACACTTTCTATCCACTTAATCAGCAATCACATGTGTTGTGTCAAACACTACATGTCTACCATATGTCTCAACAAGACACGACCAATCAGGAACCAGGGATTAGGATTTGGGTGCCGCGAACCAACGGACATTGTACAGTAATCATCGTGATGTAAACCATAGGGCAGTAGTATAAAAGGGCAGCAGAAGAAGAGGGCAAGCTAGCACATCTAGGGGCGCTGCACACGTTGTGTCAGCCACTGGAACTGTCGCTCTGATAGCCGTGGAGGTTAGATTGCTTTGAACGAATTGTATACCAGACTCAGAATCAGAACACGGCAAACAGACCCAGAACACTGAACAGAACACTGAAACCGTCGAAAGACACAAAAGCGCAGACTTAATGGTCTTAAAACCTACCCTATACTGTCTCATTGACGTCCTAGACGTTATTTGCCCAATACAACTCGACTTGACCAGTCAAACCTTGCAAAAGCGTGAGCGACCCTTAGTTAACTAAGTGATTGACCGAGAAAGCAGCTGCTATCAAGTCTAATACTTGACTTACACCCCTGAACTTGCACTCTGACTCTCTCTATTGAGGGGTTAGTTGTTGATAGTGTTGTGTGTTGTGTGTGGTTTAGAGTACATAGCTCTGCTGCATTAGCATTTCACATTTCGCATTCACACATACCTGAGAGTTAGTGTTTTTACCGGCTCGGTATATAACACCTAAGGCATACCACAAGTGCGAGTTACCCGCGGGTCAATATAAGTATACCGGTGGGAAAACTCGTGAGTATCCATACTCACGGATCCGAGTACCTGGGGCCGTGAGTTTCCCACGGATCCGAGTATCAATTTTGGTTGAAAGCTTTGAAAACTCACGAGTACTTGGACTCAGAACACTACATAATATATATTTCTACTGCCTGTACAGCTAATTAGGTGGTACCTACATGATTTCAGAGCAATAATACCACTCTACAACATTAATGAGGTGTGTTTGAACCACCAAATCACCAAAATACAATCAAAACCCACAGGTACTCACAGGTACCTGCGGGTATTTCGATACTCATGAGTACTCATATGATCTGTGGGTTTTATACTCACAGATCTGAGTATGGCTTTTTTCTTCGTGAGTACTTGTTCCCACGGATCCGAGTCACCCACGGGTGCACTCGTGGTATGCCTTAATAACACCTTGTGTAGTACGGTATCCGGCCGTTCCAATGCGGGACCTTGGGTCGACAATCCTATCTTATCCTATCCCTCTCGCTATTAGGTTGACAGATGCTTGAGGATATCCTTTACACCTGTATACGCCAGGCCCTGGGAAGCTCCGCCAAAGTATGGTCCACCCATCAAAAAGCCACTTTTTCTTGACGTATCTGGCTGATCTTGGCCTCAATTGTTCATCACTTAGCCTACTATCACCTGGAAACTACTTCGACGGCCCAGGGCTACACACCCATATATATTTTGTCCTCGAAAGAGGGAAGGGACCGTGGGAAATTACAACTTTCCCATGCCCTGATGGTGGCTTTTTGAGGCCACCCCCAAGTCAAAAAAAATACAAAATGGCCTGTATCTTTCCCACTGCTAACCCAGCTGGGTTTCTGACTATACTAGGACCTACTATGACCTTTTGCGCAACTTTCTGCCTCTTCAGAAAAAATCTAGCAATCAAACCTATCAAGCAAATATGAGTACGTGAACAGACCATCCTTTGGGGGAGCTTAGGACCCTTGAATATCCCTTTGGAGGCTAGGTGTAAGGATGGCATCCTCACACATGACCTCCAACCAAACAAGGAGCAAACAGTTCGGCCTAAACCGATAGTGTCCCGCTGTAGTAACGGGTACAGCCTTGCACTCGTTTTCGTGTTCAGCGGGCTGACAAGGTGGCTGTGTTTCGTTGTCAAATCCATCCACCGGCCTTCACATCCGAATCCACTACCGCCAAACTCTCGTTGCCGGATCGCGCCTCGCGTCGTCATATCCCACCACGGGCGGCTCTTTTGCCGAGCGCAGTCAGATCCCCTACCTGGCGCTCTCTGCTTCCTTGTCGTTGGATCCTACTACAGACCCTCGACCGCAAGCTGGGCATAGTCAGATCCCACTACACAGCTCTTTTTGCTTTGTGGTTGCATCCTACTACGGCACATTGACTGTGGGCGTACGCGGCGTAGGCAGATCCCACTACGAGGCTCTTTCGATGTGATCCTTTTCGTTTGCGCTGGCGTAGTCAGATCACACTATGCAGCTCTTTTTCTGTCCATTGTTGCATCCTACCACGACGTCGACTTGCTGCCCGATCCGGGTACTTACTTCCTGCCACGATCTCCACCTGGCCCATTGTTGTCGGATCCCACTACCGTGTCCACGGTGAACGCCAGCTCCTGCTGGCAAATTCCCCTAAGTAGATTTTAAATGAAATGATATTTTATTTTTAAAGTTGAAAGACTACACGAGAAATTCAAAGCAATTGCCACCGCAATTGCCACCCGGGTACTTCCAGATCGGGCTGCGACAATGGGTACTAGCTATTGGGAACCAAGGCAAGCCACCATTTCATCTGCAAATGGTAACCCCGCGTGCGACAATGGGAAGCCACCGTTCATCCCTAATTGGTAAATACACAGGTCCAGGGCAGGCATATAAAGGTAGGGTTATGGAAACTGACCGGCCAGGAGCCTTCCCTCTAAACCACCCGGTGAAACGTGCAGAGTCTCTCGAGTCGAGAGTCGTGTCACGTCCCTCATGCCGAGTGAGAAGAGATGGGCCCTCAAATACCCTTATGCCACCCGGAGAAACATGCAGAGCTCTCTCGAGTCGAGAGGCGTGTCATGTCCCTCATGCCGAGTGGTCAGGAGTCTGGTCTATGCCACCCGGAGATACGTGCAGAGCTCTCTCGAGTCGAGAGGCGTGTCACATCCCACAACTGGTACGAATTCAGGGTATCCATGTCCGACTGAGGATTGATACAATATTCATTCCAAACTACGTATACGCAGCCTATTCCATATTGAAAGGAACACCTTCGTATATACGATAGCCCGTGACTGAGACATGTAACTTACTGACTTGCGCACCCGTGCTATCCCACTGTTACCACATTCGCCAGCACTAGAATTAATGTGGGAGAGCCTGGGATCGACGTTGCAGTAGGTTTTGAGAAAGGCGGCTGCCGAGCATTTAGTATGCCCAACCGAATGGAAATCGTCAATAAGAAATTGGGTGCCGCTGAAAAATTGTGGCTCCCTCGTCATGCAATATGGTCCAAGTGCGCAGGCAAAATCATAGATGACCCTCTTCGGGGGCTTCTCCCAGCGTGTAATAAGCGCTGAGAAAACATCATTTCGACCCTCACCACGAGGGATGCAATGAAAGCCATAGGATATGCTGTGTGTGCACCACACAACCATGATCCCACCCGTCAGCCTGTGCTCGCCATACTGGGAATAAAATTTGGAGCACTTGGCTCCACGCTTGCCGCCTACTTCATTTCGCACGTCATGTTTCAACTTGGGGTATTTTGGTCGCTCCCGAATTTTTGGGAGGCTGTAACAGCAGCCTGTCTGCAAACCGATAAAATTTCAATCTAGAAATTCAGGGGGATGGGCCGATCGTACATACCTCAATCCAAGATTTTTCTGCAATCCCGGGCATGATCCGAGGAGGCTCAGGAGATTTCACAAGGGTATTGAAGATCATCCGTCCACGGTTCAGGATCCAGCGGCAGACACACACAAAGCCGTCCGAAATAGTGGCATCGCAGCGCTGTGATCGCTCGTAGGTCACAATCTCGTGAATTGCCGGGATGTCAACCAGCGCTGATCCATGAGCTATTGACGGTAGGCGCACAAACTGCTCCAGAGAGTCCAGAGCGAGTGCTGTGGCCATTTGAAGGACCGATTCTTCAGCGCATATCTGGAAAGAATTAATCAGGAAGGTAATGATGTCAAGTTCGAGAGTATACCTGCGCAAAGAATCGGCGATACACGTTGGGGGCCACAATCCTCCGAACGACAGACACCTCCCCAAAATGTGTATCAAATAAACTCCCCAGGGCCTCGTCGATATGAGAGAGACCAGCCACAGCGAGAGGGATGGCTTCAAGACGCTCTAACATCTCCTTCCGTGCCCTAATCCTGGCGCCCTCTTTCCGTGAGCGTGCTCCCCCGCTGGCAGCGGTCAATTCGGTGTCCTCCTCATCTTCCTCATCTTCCTCCTCCTCCTCCTCTGGCTCATGTGTTGGTGCCCTTCGCGGATTAGCTTCATCATCGCTGATGACTAGTGGAGGTCCAGTGATTACTTTGAGGATGAGTTTTCTCAATCGTCGATTATCAATGAGCTGCTGTGCCGGTAGGTATCTCGTGTTCTGGCGTTCGACAGAGGAAGGCTGAGAAGTTGTTGGAGGCTCCAATGTCGGCAGTAGATGTTTTCTATTGAATGCCAGGGTCACCCCGTCCCATATTGTATTATCAGGGGAAGGGCCACAGCGCGGGCAAGTCATGTCACCCTCGAGAAACTGCAGTCGGACATAGGAGAACCAGGCGGCCCTGAATATCTTGTTGCTGACAAATTGTTGCGCCCCACCGCTGTGAACTTCGTATCGGCGAGAAACCACGGTCACCCAGGCCACAAATGGGGTTTCTGAGGATGTATATGCAGAAGTATATTCGTCGAGCAGGTCATGCGTGAACAGTCGTTGATTGTTGTGATTGAAGAGCCCCAACTCTCGACCATCCGGCCCGATTAAGCGATGGCTGCAATGGGAGCAGGTCTGAACCTCAATCGACGTCTTTAAGTAGCCGTACAGCCCATAGATCATGCATGTTTGCTGTCTGGTTGAAGCTGCTGGTGAAAAGAGGACTCGGGGCTGAGAACAGCAGCAGGATGATGTCTCGGTGAGGGGAATGATGCTGGGAGGATCGTGGAGTGGAAGTCGGCGTTCATAAAGGACAGGGTCAGTGGGCAAAGCAGCCCAGGTCGGTGGTGATATTGGTAAATATGAGACAGCCTTCGCGTCCTGGGTCCTACGACGGGTATTTGGTACTGAAACAATGTAAGCAGTCTTTTAAAAAAAACAGAGAGAGAAATGGCGACTCACCGGCATAATCAATGCTACAGCCATCACCAATCCCACTGTCCTTCGCAGAGGGGTCTGTTAAGACCAGTTTTTGAAGCATATCTCGACATCGATTGAGTGTCGGAATCTTTTTTACAGGACCAATTGCCTGCTCCGCCATCGTCCCCATCGTAAGTAACTACAGTACGACTGTTCAGAGATCTAGAGTTGGAGGAGGGGCAGGAAAAGTAATTGAGATAATATCCCTCCGCTGTCTCTTGCCGAGAGAAAAGGACAACATCGGCTGCTCTGTCTAGTAACCATGAATATATCAGTCGAGTCGGAGACAGTCAATGATGTACCAGCAGTAAACTCTTCATCGGCTGGGAACATCTCGTCCCCATATTCGGACAAAAACCTTTCGTGTACGCAGGGATTATCCGGTGTGGCCAAAGGGCAGCGGCAGACGATAACTATATCCACTCCGATGACCGTCCGTTGCAAGTGATACCATGATGTCTAATAGAGAGTTAAGTGTGTGCTCGTAGATATGTATGGGTGGACTGACCTTGCTTTGCTTTGTCCGATCATCCCATCCGTTGACGACAAAAAGGTCTCTGCCGATCTGGTAAAATGAACCGCCTTCTTGCAATATTGCTTCCGTATATTCCTCGTATCCCAGACTGCCGAATATACTCGTATCTATCTTCTGTGTGCCGGGCACAGGCATTGGATTACTTTCCGATGAAATTGAATCACCGGAATGGGCCCCAGTATCACCGAAGCTTGCGCCAGCCATGTCCCAGTCGGGCTCATCTGAAATCGGGATCACCGCGTTGGATCTACTGTGTCGATTTGGCCGTCGCTGATGAGAGGGGTCTTTTAGCGTTTTCGGGCGGCGAGCCCTTTGAGTGGGGGTAACTGTTTGGATCTGGGAAGCCCGGGGTGATGTATCGTCATATATAGAATGGATATGTTGAGATGGTGAAGGCGGGGGAGTGTCCAAACGTATGTAGGTCGACTTTGGTGGAGACTGCATTGAACAAGTCAGAGTTCAATCCCGTAGTCAGATACAACTACCAATTGTTAATGGTAGACGTGTCAACGTGGCTTTCTTTCTTCTCCCCAACATGCCCCCGGATCGTACAGAGCACATAGTTCAACACACTTGCGCTATTTGCCCTGGCGGCCTAATACTGGGTACATGTCCTCACGCCGAGCAGGACAGGGTCCCATTCGGATCCCAGCCACGGACACCGGAGCGGGTATGCACAAATATATTACCAGTTGAGGGATGGCCTATGACAATCCCAGGGGACTGGCGATCCACTTCCACCATTTTATCAACAGCTTCTCACCAACAGTCGTTCACTTGAATCACCTGAGTCTCGGAGAGGGGTAGCAATTGAGCACAGGCTCCCTCCTCTGCAAGCATTATTGGCGGTAATATCTATCATTGCACGGCTAAACAAGAATACTGACAAATCTAAGCTTGATCCCTGCCTTATGACCATGGGGAATGACGAACGTCCAGGCAGCGGGGATGTCTTTGGAGACGGTACGTTTATGATCAAACCTGTGAACTGTGTTGGAACTTAGATCAATATCAGCCCCAAGCGAGGAGCCCGGCTCACCAAAGAAGAAGAAAAAAGATCGTGTACGAATCACCAACACCAATGCATTGCATGGGCTGGTCGAGGGGGCGAGGCGAGGCGGGCAGGCTCTGGGTGTGTCTTCAAACAGCTGGTAGTGCCTGAAGACTGATGATAGATGAAGAGATACCACGGATGCAGAAGCTCAGAGGACCGATTGAAAACAGGGGTGACTCAACGCGTCGGTTCTTAAGACTGGTCAAAGATATCATGGAACGGGTAAGTAGTACTCACTATGCCCATGTCTGACATGTACTCAACACCCAATAGTGCGAGCAAGTATCACAAGAGACGGGTTGCTGGTTGTTCTTCACAGCGCAGCACATGTTCGCGAAAGAACCCTTCCTGCATTATGCGTCTCCACGTATCCGTAAGGAAGGCCGAAAAGAGGTGGAAGAGATCACCAATAACTTTAACCGCTTATTCCTCACCCTGATTGCTGCCCGAAACCACGAGTCGAAGGAGATGCATCGAAAACTCCTTGCGGCAGAGGAGAAAGAAGCGGACGCGCAGAAGGAATTGCAGGCAGCGAGGGAGGGGGAGCAACGTCATGAGGTAGAGATGGCAGCGGCAAAGGCTGAGCTGGAATTCTACAAGGCGAAGCTGAAGCTTGCTGGCATGAATTAGGACGCTGTGCCGCGTGCGACGCGATGTACGTACAGACACAACACTAGACAACAACCGCTTCTGTCCAAATTAGGAAATTTTGAATCAGAACGAAGCAACGGAGAATCCAAGGAAACTTGCCTGAATCGTTACTAGATTCTCCAGATTAATCCTTTTCAATAGCAGTGATCCACATTGAAATATGTATCTCTGAGAAATCAGAACGATAAAAATTCGGAATCCCACTTTGGACGTGAACGTGTGTATACCAGAAATTGAAGGCTGTTAACAATAATGAGAAAGGATATATCATTGTTTTAAAATGGATTCACGATTGAGATTATCCACAACACGAGGCTTCAGTCATATTTGTACATCAATAGTGTGTTCCATCATTCCATGACCTGCTGCTCTGGCTGGAACTCCGGACTGTAGGGAAATCAGCCAGCGTTAGTGCGTCATAATTGATCTATGGCACCTAAAAGAATTCCCACAGGAAGCATGTGTGGGTGCGGAGATGAACGTGAGAATGTCAAGTACAGCTTAATTATCTTTTATTAGCCAGCATACGCTCTCTTACGGTTGAAAGGGCAGAAATATGCTCATCGAGACCTCCAACATAATATCAATCTACCAATAATAATCATTTAGTTGTGTATGTATCACCCACAAAGATTTTGGTCGCAAGAGGTGGCAGTATTTTTGGGCTTTTGATGCTGAAACTTTAAGACTATTATACAACGGTGGGGTGTATACTGGATAATTTGAGCGCTATCATTTTGTTTGTTGGTGCCAGGATTTGAAGTTCACTTGAAACTGGTCCACCAGATGTCAGGTATGTATATGAAATGTGGAACATCTTTGTCGTGTTTTCACACTTGAACAAGATAAAGTTGGAAAATCTGATTTCGTGAAGATTTCAGGCAAAGATTGGGATGTGGAAGGGTACATTGCATAAATGATAAACAACTGATATACAGCTGAGAAGCCAGGTCTGGAGTAAAATAATGGAGTCAGTCATCCCAGGGGAATTGATAAACGATGCCAGAGGGTCTGGGCCATAGTCGGATCCAACAACCTTGCAAGAGCAGGGTTGGATCTGACCACCACTAGGTAAGTTAGCATCGGCAGTTGGATCTAACCACTCAGGTCAATGCCAGAGGTCTCGGCCATAGTCGGATCCAACAACCTTGCAAGAGAAGGGTTGGATCTAACCACGGCTAGGTAAATTAGCATTGGAAGTTGGATCCAACCACTCAGGTTTCAATAGTATGCTGTGGTTGGATCTGACCGCCCACAGAATACATTTGGCGTCAGTAGGTAGATCCAACTGTTGCTCACTGTAAATGCATAAGTGGTTCGATCTGACCACCACCAGCCAAAATAATGGCAGGTGGATCCAACAACAACCTAGTGAAATTAACTCAAGCCACGAACAACTTGTGGTCAACGTACTTGTATGGCTAAAAGGAAAGCCCGGTTTTCGACTAAGTCACAACGCTATTACAAAAGGTAAAGTGGCCAGTTCCTGCTGTGTCAATGACCGATCTTCATGGGGAGCCAGAAACCGGGAGACATGCAAAATTTACGCCTTCAAACGATATCACTTGTTAAAAGATACCAAGAGGATTGGTGGGTGGAAACCGAGACATTGTGTTGAGTATGAACTGAATACAGCTAGATAAATTGCAGGAACCCGTAGCCGACATTCTGACCCATCCCATGGCAAAACAGAGCCAGCTTGAGCTTCGGTTTGACACATGGCGGGGTGCCTGGGGAGGACCCACTCGCTGGCACTCATTGTACGATGATGTGGACGCAACAGAGAGGACGGAGGTCAACAATGCTGTTTGGGACCACAGGTGTGAAGGAGAACGATTGCAGGGGCGCCTTCAAGGGTACGAAAAGAAGGAAGACTGGATGGCTCTAGCAATGCAAGAACTGAGCCGTGGAATTGAACAGCTTGGAGATATCTGGGAGGCTAGCGTAACTAGAGATGTTTGAATGTAGTTCAGAACTTTTTCTATGACTCCTATTGAGAATTGACAGAAAAGGGCTCAGCCCAGCGGTCGATTTCTACACACCGGAAGTACAGAGTAAAAGATATATGTACGTAAAGTACGGGGCCTGATTGATCCGATGTCATCTTCCCGAAGAACTTCCTATGCGCCAACGGGCATCTCTTCGACCACCGCCGCAGGGACCAAGGCCAGCTGGTGCCCGGCCGGAGCCATCATATTGGTGTAGTGGAGAAGGCGTTCCATCTGGGTGCGCTGTACTCAGTAAAAATATTCTGGGGTTCCATACTCGATGTCGACTCCGCTATAAAGATCATCAATTGTGAGGTGTGTCGCTGCACAATAAGTCTGGATAAAGAAGGCGCGGTGACGAGGGATCAGGTTATTTGTGTGCAAAAACTCTTCGCCCACCACACGTGGGTTGTCGGACCTGATGGTCATCGTCTTGTTGAGGAAGAGATCCCAAAGGCCCGAGTCAATGCTGCACCCACAGTGCAAGCTTCCCTTGGAGATGTCGGAATCTGCTGCGGAAAAAGGCACTCCATGGATCTTGATATCGCCAGGCTCAATCTGACCATCGCGTCTAGGCTTGCTTCCCCGCTTTGTGTGATGGTAAAGACACCTAGCGTTCCCTTGCTCGGTCCACAGGATGTGCAAGGCAAGCTGACGGGTCGTAGTGGCTGCCTTCAGTCCAAACTCGGGGATTTCTCGTGCAAGGCGGCGAAGATTAGGTGGAATGTCTGTTTGTTTTGTCAGGTATTCCCGGATCGCCTTGTCCATGTCATCTATTGCGTACGGAAAGAATTAGCTGGGCCAATTATGAGGAGCTCATTCGAGTTGACCTTTTAGTTTTTTCTGATGTCCTGGGTCCGAAAGCTCCTTGGAATCCCAATTGGCCACAGAACCATGCGGTTCTTTGGAAGCCAGACCCCTTTGAACCCGTGCGTCGACTGCCAACTTCCTCGCAGCGGCTTGTTCTTCGGTCTCGTCTTCTACTGTGGTATTAGCTGTGCGTCTCTTGTATCTGCATGGATCCCACCTGTTTCTTTGCCGCGTTTCCTTTTACCTCCAACCTTTTCGAGTTGTTTCACGGCAACCTCGAGATTAGCAATCGCAGAATCCAAGCCGGTGATCTGTGCCTGTATTGCCTCAGCGGATTCAGTTGCCGTGAAGTTCCCCTCGTTCAATCTGTTCTGGGCATAGGTCCGTCCAACCAAAAGTAGATTGAGCTTGCTCTTGACTCCAATGAGCTCTTCATCGTCGGCTTCTTTGAGGCCATCTTCGATGCCTTGTTCAACATCTGACCGAGGTTAGTGAATCCCAGTCTGTTATAAGATGGAAACTCACCTTGGTCACTGCCTGTTTCCTTCTTCGCCTTCTTTTTAGTAGATTTCCGTTTTGGCTTCGGCTTCGGCTTCTCCCCTCCTTGCTCATTGCCCTCCGGTTTCTCGCCGCCTTCCTCACCGCTCTTCGGTTTATCCCCGCCCTCCTCACCACCCTCCGGTTTCTCTCTACTGTCCTCGCTGCCTTCCTCACCGCTCTTCGGTTTATCCCTGCCCTCCTCGCTGCCCTTCGGTTTCTCCCTGCCCTCCTCGCTGCCCTTCAGTTTCTCCCCACCTTCCTCACTACCCTTCGGTTTCTCCACACCGTCATCACCCCTGCTCAGGTTCTCCCCACCGTCCTTGCCCCTGCCTCCATCGCCACTACTCAGGTTCTCCCCATCTTCCTCACCGCCATTCTGCTTTCCCCCAACTTCCTTGCTGCCGTTCGCTTCCTCGCCATCCTTGGGGTTCTCACCACCTCCATCCTTCAGTTGCCTCCCCCTACGCTGTGCTGCCTTTTCATCCTTCTTAAGTTTGTTGGCTTCCCGTGTCAAACGAGCCTTCTCCAGACCGGCGGATTTTGCTGCCTGAGCGCGGGCCCATTCGACCTCCTTGGCTTCCAGGGCCGCCACATCTTCCGGAGTACGAGCATCGACAATGGCTTGTAATTTCATGTTCAGTTTATCGGCAGGTAAATCCAGCTCCTCTGCAAGGGCTGTCTCTGCAATTTCTAGCCGCTTGAAAGCTCGACCATACATCGCCACAAGGTTGAGGACCTCGGTTTGAACCCGTGCTCGTTTTTCTTCACGATGACAGTGAGTCATATTATGTATGCCCATATGTGTAGGACGTACGTTTGCCGGTCGTCTCACTCAGTTTTTTTTTCTCATCGGCCAATTTATTCCCTAGTTCCTCGAGATGTGCTTGCGCATCTGTGACCATGGATGGCATAAATTTTGGGCAGCTGGAAGACACACAAAGTCCCTGACCTTCCACTTCTTGTAATGCTATTGGTGTGAGTGCCCCATCACTTGATGACATTGTGGTTCGTCTTGATAAGAGCTGATCGCTATTTCCAATAGTAAATCAAGGGGTTGTAGGATCTGACAACCACCATTCTCCTATTCTCGAACTGTGGTCAGATTTGACTGCGAGATTTTGGCGTGCAAATCCAATCTATGGGTTGATTTTCGGCAATGTCAGAGCAACCCAATAAATTCAACGCTGTTGTTGGCCTATTAGTCTACTCGAGCACTAGTACGACTACAACAAACAAAATATGTAGTTGGATCTGAATATGGGGGAACCACTGTCTTGCCAATGGTCTTGACAAGTTGCGTGCTGAAATGACACAGAATTTTAGTCAGGTCCTATTAAATCCACAAGAAAATAACACACCGAGTTTCACAGTTCTTGAAGGTAACCTTGCATAATGAGATGATCCACCTCAGTTCTCCGTACAACGTATCGATGCCCCTTTTTAAAGTCGATAGTTCCTGATTCCATACAAATAATTCCTGGCGACTGAATTACATCCACGGTGACCATCAAATTGGCAGGTGGATGCTCGATGCTGGAAGCGATGTCGAATGGGTCGTCTGGAAAGACATCCGAACGAAGTTTCCCCACAGAGTCATGGTAGTTGCGTAGGAAATTGATTTCCTCTGTCGAGGAATTTGCACTAATAATGTGCATGACTGGGCCAAAAGTACATCCATGACTCCAGTATATTTGTTGGATGAGGTCGGTACGCTGGGAATGGTATGCCAACAAGCAACGCTTGTTCTGCAGGATAACTCGTTGCATAATAACGATTGCCATCCAGTTGCCTGCATTCTTGGCTCGCTCAATGTCCTGCTCTATGTGATGCTGCTCCTGGATGACAGAGCGAATAAGTGGTCCATTGTGCGGGAGTAGCTGCTGTAAATCCAAGGAGCGCTTGGACTCCTGCATCAGGCGTGTGGCAAGTTCACCGTAGGAACCCATGGGGTGGTGAGAGGATATGTCGGAGCTGGGAAGGACTGAGCGGGAGAAGAAAAAAAGAAAGGCAACACAAAGACATTTTAATTGTTGGAGGAGTTGGCAGTCAATTCCAACTGCCGTACATGCGACATGAGATTCTGTACAAAGTCAGATCTGACACCCAGGCATGGCCGAACAACCCAGCTTGAATCGTAGTCAAGTTGGGTTTGCATAACGGTGTGGTTGGAACCAACCGCCGAAGAAACCAAAAGCGGTGGGCGGTCAGATCCAACACTGTCCCAGAAATTTACAGGAAAGTTGGATCCAACTACAGCCTCGATATGAGAGCAGCCGCGGTCAAATCCACCTACCATGGCATGGGTAACGAGATGGTAGTTGGAACCAACCACCGAAGAAAAAAAAGTGGGCAGTCAGATCCAACACCGTCCCAGAAATTTACAGGAAAGTTGGTTGAATCCAACTATGGCCCCGATTGTGGATGGATCCACCTACCATGTTATGGTTAACAAGATGGCAGTTGGAACCGACCACCGAAGAAAAAAAAAGCGGTTGGGCAGTCAGATCCAACACCGTCCCAGAAACTTTACAAGATAGTTAGATTCAACTACGGGCTCGATACGAGAGTAGCCGTGGATGGATCCACCTACCGTGTTATGGTCAACGAGATGGCAGTTGGAACCAACCACCGAAGAAACTAAAAGCGGTGGGTGGTCAGATCCAACACCGTCCCAGAAACTTTACAAGAAAGTTGGATCCAACTACGGGCTCGATACGAGAGCAGCGTGGATGGATCCACCTACCGTGTTACGGTTAACAAGATGGCAGTTGGAACCAACCACCGAATCAAAAAAGCGGTGGGTGGTCAGATCCAACACCGTCCCAGAAACTTCACAAGAAAGTTGGATCCAACTACGGGCTCGATACAAGAGCAGCCGTGGTTGAATCCACCTACCGTGTTACAGTTAACAAGATGGCAGTTGGAACCAACCACCAAATAAAAAAAGCGGTGGGTGGTCAGATCCAACTACGGGCTCGATACGAGAGCAGCCGTGGTTGAATCCACCTACCGTGTTATGGTTAACAAGATGGCAGTTAGAACCAACCACCGAATAAAAAAGCAGTGGGTGGTCAGATCCAACACCGTCCCAGAAACTTTACAAGAAAGTTGGATCCAACTACGGGCTCGATACGAGAGCAGCCGTGGTTTAATCCACCTACCGTGTTACGGTTAACAAGATGGCAGTTGGAACCAACCACCGAATAAAAAAAGCGGTGGGTGGTCAGATCCAACACCGTCCCAGAAACTTCACAAGAAAGTTGGATCCAACTACGGGCTCGATACGAGAGCAGCCGTGGTTGAATCCACCTACCGTGTTACAGTTAACAAGATGGCAGTTGGAACCAACCACCGAATAAAAAAAGCGGTGGGTGGTCAGATCCAACACCGTCCCCAGAAACTTTACAAGAAAGTTGGATCCAACTACGGGCTCGATATGAGAGCAGCCGTGGTCGAATCCACCTACCGTGGTATGGTGAGCAAGATGGCAGTTGGAACCAACCGCGACTGAGTGTGGGTGAAGTCCCGCCGCCAACGGAAGATAATTTAATTGGGCAGGAATAAATGGTAGTCAGATCTAACTGTAGGCTTGGTGCCAGTGGGCGAGGGGAAAATAACTTGTAGGAGCAATGTAGGAGGATCCGACTGCCGATGGAGCATAGCCACTGTCAGCCCGCTGCGCACGTTTTTGGACGAGGGCTGTACCCGTTTGTACAGCCGGTAATCACACACTTATCTGAACAGTTCCATTCAAGTGGTGGTTCTGTTTGGCTGGAACCTTCACTCATGACCTCCAACCAAACAAGGAACAATAGTTCCATTGTTCTGTTTGGCTGCATCCTTATCATATTCTCACGCTCAGCCCATTTAGTATATATAGAGCACAGTTTCCTTACCTTTAGAACACCGCACGTAAACCCCAGACTTCACCCCAACTTCACCCTGTTGTATTCCTCCTGTTGCTTGTAGCCTGGTGTCTCGCCTCTTGTAATATATTGTGGTCCTGTCAACGTGTGTGTGATCACACCTGGTTCACACGTTAGTGTCTGTCGGGACAACGACAGCCTTTCACTAGGTCAAAAAATTACCGGATCCACCCATTTTTGTCCGCACAGATTTTGGTGTGATCTGAGCATTCTTGTTCGCGCCACACCTAGCCAACCGTGGGAAGTCCGTCCAAATCGGGTAATTTTCAGCCTCTGACGCTTACAAGATCACAATTTTCCTCGGCGGCCCGATTTTAACGTGTTTTTTTTTTGGACTATTCTCGCATGAAAGCAGCATTTTCGTAAGTACCTGGGTCCAGAATAGGTTGTTGAGCGAGCCCATCAAATCCACCAAACTTGGTGATTTTTGTCAGCACCCTGACCTGGGCTTGCTAGCCCTCGAGGCTCATTTTTGTCCATCCCGGACCTAGGTGTCAGATCCAAAATCCCAAAATTTTGTCCACACCCAGACCTAGCCTCCAAAGGGATATTCAGGGGTCCTGGGAGCTTCCCGGGGCCTTATACGCCGCTGCCCTCCCCGGCAACCCACCGTGTCCACACACTCCGAGTCGTGATTCGGATGATACACCGTGTCTCTTTTCCCTGTTGGGCGCCCTCCTTTCGCAGTTGCCTCCCTACCAACACCGTGACACTCCCCGTCGACTCACACACATAGGCCAGGGCCTAGGCGCGCTGCTCAATTTGACTATGCTGTTCGCCACTACCGCGTGCGAGAACACTGTGTTCCCTTGCACTCGACGGTACATCCTAAAGTTCATGGTACCTCAGGATTTGACCTTGGAGGTGTATTCAGCTGTGTCGAGTCACTTCCATTTTTTCGTACCTCAATATCCGGTGTAATATTATGGTCCCATTTCAGAACATGCCAGGTCAGCCTCTAAATAATGTACCTCGCTATGCCAAGGTCTGGTCTCATTGCACCCTTTCCATTGACACTCTCCTTCTTGCCCTAGTGGAGTGCCGTGACTTTGATGTGATGCAGAGATACACATTTGATGTTTTTGCAACTCGTGAGGTTTTTTAAACCCACCAATTACGTATATACCGCATTGAATAATACCGTGTTTCTTCATACCATGCAGTGAACGTCCTACGACCCTGTGGACTTTTACTTCGCCTCGTGAGACCAACTGGCATTTTATTTTTTGGTACCTGATGTTGGAGGATAAGACTGTGGGAGGTGAAGTGGGATTTCACAGGTGTTCAAGGGGCTAAGCTGTATGGTATCCATAGCATACACCTGACACGATGTACGTAGTACGGGCCCCCAGCTGTTTCTTAACGGGACCGCACCGGACCTACCTGAGACCATCGACACGAAAATTGAAATTTAATCAATCGAGGCATAGCGACCACTGCATGGAGACGGAGGATCGATGTGCCTGGCTGATACTCCTGTATCCAGCGGAGGCAGATCCAGAAATTTAAATGCGGAAAAGATCAAACAGAAAAAAGTCGGCTTTAGGAGAGAGAGCGTTCCGGGAATTGAAATATTATTCGCGAGCCGCGACAGAGACAATGCACGCAAATTGAGAGACTGTTGTATGCAGTTGTCACGGAATTGAATGGAATGGTCTGACGGCGGAAGGCATGCATAATTGAGCGAGTTGAAAATGCACACCGCGGCAAAGGCTCACGCTCCAATTGCAGACATCGCGCGCCAGTATCCACGCCGTTTCGTGGCGTCTGCGTCTGCCCGCTTGTGCGGCGCAATTTGTAACTCCAACTCGGCCCGGCGGTAGCAACGCCTCGCGCGGAGGCAAATGTACTGACACATGCGCTCCATGGGCGGCGACCGTCAGTGCGCTTGCGGACCTGAGCACGAGTCGTCGCTCGTGATTTGGCCTGCATACGCTGGTCGTTGAGGCCACGGAACGGAAGCATTGACAAGCCACGAGGGGACTCACGCGCGCGGTGGTTGTCGAGATCGTTGGCCCGGCGGTGGCTCACGATTCGCCGCGCCATGTAGAACCCGCCGCCGAAAAGCACGAAGAGGCCGCCGAATGCGCGGAACTGGAGGGTAGAACGCGGGCAAAACGGAAAAGGGAATTAGCAAAATGGAGGAGGCGATGCAAAGGGAATAAACGCGCAATTTTGCTCGGAGTGTTAAAATTAAAGGCCATCGTCCGGCCGTTTGACGCTGAACCAGTTGGAAACCGATTGCGAGTTGGACGAGGGAGCACAAGTGCGTGACCAGTGTGACCATCAACAGGCCCGGACCGAAAGGCCGAGACCATCGCAACTTAGTCCATTAATTTGGTGAGGTTGACCCTGGGCGCTCGGTATTTTGTGGTCAGTTGGCCAATTTTATCTCAGATTCACTACGTTTCGCTGCGGCCATAGCGGAACGATAAGAAAAAATTGAATAGGTTTCGTAAGCCATTTTACGGCACTCTCCATTATTCGCGGGATTCACCGTGGTCCTATCCCAAGTGGGCGAGAGCTGCGCATCACCAGAATGAAAAACACGATGGACAAACAAGCGGCGTGGTTACCAGTCCATTGGCCCGGACACTGGGCACTTTGCTATTTTTTAATTAATTTGCCTTTCTCTTTGAGCCTTTGTCATCCAGGCCGCGCCTGGAATTGCCTTTTTTGTGTCCGAGGGATATTCGTTGTCCCATCGCAACCCGCCCTTGTGAAAATGGCTTGCGGCTGCATATGGACGAGCCTGGATGACGCGGAACCCTGCGTAAAGAGGATTTTTCGATGCACCGAGGATCCAGATGATCAAGATATGACGTCGCATGGCCCGCCTCGAGGACGGGTCGACGAGCGTATATTTCGAGACAAAAGATTGAGCATCGCAGTGCAGTGAAGCCTCGTGAGCGATGCCTGGGATTAGATCTGGATTGATCGAATTGATGGCAAAAAGAACAAGGCCAAATATGTCATTTGAATTTTGCTGTGCTTGCAAACCTCCGACCGCCGCTTCATGATCGGCTCATGACTGACATGACAACCCTATAAAACCCTTATGTCGAAACGGTCACTCCACTCCGCACCCCAACTTGATTATTCTCCTGTCTGTCTGCCTCTACCATGGCCACTACCATCGGCGTATCCACCAAAATATGGGAACGCAACCAGCATTGGACACTCTACAGCCAGTGTGGTGTCTGGGACTCGGCCACCCGCAGTGTGCAGGTCTGGGAGTGCATACGAGATCGTGAGTCGCGTTTCGTCGCGCTATCCCAATCCCCGCTAACCGCGGCATAGACGACTCCGTACCTGGCACTGAGCCGCCCAACGCCATGTACTGGCGATTCGTTGCGCGCAGATAGTCGCAGCAGCACTCGCACACCACTCCGTCGCGCGCGTCGCGTCGCCCACCCGCCGCATCGTCATCTTGCCTCGCCCTGTGCATCGTATTTATGTTATATGCTGGCTCCGCCATCCCGCCCACCGACACGCGTGCATTGCATGCCCGCGCCCGGCCTATGCTCGACCGCACCCGGATGCCGCCTGGGCGCACCAGACGCGCGATGATATCATATAGAACATTGTTTTTGGATCTCTCAGGATTTTTATCGGGGTCAGCTGTCTATTCACGTACATGTAGAACACACTTGCTAGTCGCTTTTTGTATAACTTATTACAAGTCTTTCAATCGATTTCATCGTCTTTGTGCTTTGTTTTCTGAATTCCTCCTTGGATTTTCGTCGGCGCGATCATAAGTGCCTGAATAAGCGATGACGTCAAATTCGCGTCAGTGGGGTAAGCGACCGCTGCTTCTCTTCTCTCGCTTTGTCTCGGAATCTCAGATCTACACGTTCTGCGCATCCCAAAACGTGGCGAATGTCCCAGGACCGTGGCGCGTTGTCAGCATAAGGCTTGGAGGAACAAATCGCGTCGCAAAAACATCGAATCAACCGCAAGAGTTGGGCACCGACCATACCACATGTCAACACTTCCAGGTTGGCTAGAGAAGAGGAGAGAAGACATGACGTAGTGGGTACAGAATAGCTCAGCTCAGCGCAGACAAAGTGTGCTATCGTCTTCACGCTTTTCCTCAAGCTTTCTACAGCGGAAGGACCATGCCAGCACCCTACAGGCATTCGTGAATGTAGGCAGCGCAATTGGAGGCTGCAGTTGAACCATCTAGGTTCCGGGCTTCGACTTCGTGCGTCAAGTGAGGTTCGGAAGAAGTGGAGTTCCGTCGATTCTCATCGATGGGCGCCGCCTCGTTGAACAGACAACTTGCTCGGAGGCTCCACAACCGACATGTATCCTGGAGACTAGTATCGGATGAGACTAGCCGCGGTTATATTAGAGGTGATCGCCGGACTTGGAAAATTGACAGAGGATGCGTCGTTCATTCCGCTCGACACCACGGGATTATCACCTGGGTGGAGCGGCACAGATTGTGCCTTGCGTTCTGCGAAGTGGGCATTGCAGAATTCTGGACGGGGTCGCATCGAGAGCGGGATTACCTCCTGCACTCGGATATTTCGCGGGTGGCTTCACACGACGGATCGGTCTTTTCAGGTCGCTTCCCATCCAAACCAAAGATCGCGTATAAAATCTGAATGATGAATACCCCTTGCATGTGGCGCAGCTTCTAGGGAGTCGCAGAGTTGCGGCCAATTGAAAGATTAGTTCGAGGGTGGCAGATTCCAGATGGCGGGCCTGCAGGCTGTACATACCTTCCATGAATAATACAGTAAGAATTCAAGGACCGTGGGGTGGATAGAGTCGAATAAGGGTCACGGATAGGAAGGAAGCCATGCCCGGGTGAGAAATAGGGTTGGGCAGCGGATAAAGTGCGAGATGCTGTGTAATCGTTTCGATGGCACCACCCATGAGGTGACGTAGGCACCAGTCGAGTCCACGGCCAGAGAGCTTCGAGAGCACGCCCGTGACAGCCTGCAAGGACGTCCAAGTTGACCCAATGACCAGAAGATAGCCAGTCTGTGCGTTCCACAGAAGAGAACTAATGACAAACAAGGTTAGACGCCAGGCGAGCGCATTATAACGTTGCCGGGAGTAAAGAGAATTTTGTGATATCCAAGAGCAAAGCGAAGTTCAATTCACCGGCCGCCCGGCTACCTGCATAGCCGATGATTCGAACCTACGCCCACAACGTTATTTCGGTGTTCACACTCTGCGCCGAGCCCGTGGCGCCTACAACCTCGAGCGCCTTATCCCGCCTTGTCCTGCCCTATCTACCTTTTTCATTTGACTGCCAGACGGCACCGGGAGATAGCTTAACTCTCCTGCATGGCCTGTTGGGCTGTTCAGCGCCGGTCAGTTATCTCGTCCAGTGCTTCCATGGACGGCCAGTCTCGGAGATCGGTAACAGGCCTCAGCAACTCGTTCCCATATTCGCCGTGGATGCCCACCACGCTGTACTTTTTAGGAGCCTTTTCGAGCCCGGATCCCGATGGCCGCACAAGGCCATCGTCAGGGATCTGATGTACATCCACTCGGACACTGAACCCATCTCCGATGCACGTACCGATCCTCCTCCACCTCGACGACCGTGCCTGGTAACTGGCCGTATGGACAACCATGCTACTAGTACAAAGAGCTACAACAAGCCCGCAATGCTGTTGCGGACCTGGGCGCCATGTCAACCCTCCGCGCGCGCATGCCGACGGACGAGTGTTTCTCTTGGCTACCACGGTCGTGCTTCCTCAGTCCACCCTTGCGCGCCAAGTGCAGCAACGGTCTGCTTCTTTCTGCTTTTTTAAGATCGCCAGTATCCTCCTCCTCGGCCACATGTTCGTCGTTGTCCGTTTTTTTCTCTTCGGGCCAACGCTGGAGCATGCACGTGCAACCACCTGAATCCGCGCGGCGTCGCGATCAACTGTTCACGGCTCCCACGCATCCGGGATTTTCAGCCGTACTTCTCCTAAATCACAATTTGCTCCCGGGACCGCTTTGTTCACTCTCCTGCGGGGGTTTTTTTTTTGTTGTGTCCAAAACACTGCTCCACGCTGCCAGGATGCCAGAGCTAGAGCTTGCGCCTCTCTTCGGATTCTCGTGCTTCTGGGCCCATGTCCTCTATCGCCCCTCTATTTCCACTGACGACTGATGCTTCGCCGTCTGTGGACCGGAACATAGGGGTTCCTGTTTGTATCGGCCGATACGCAATTTTATTGGGCAAGCTGGACCAACCGTCGGCTCTGTTTTAACGATTCCAAGCAGTATATTTCTTCCCTGGGATTATTCGGATCTGAAGGTTATTTTCTCTGCTGACTTGAATTTATAAATCGACTCATTCAGCCACTCTCACTCAATTTCAGAGTCGCTGAGTATCACAAAATTTCCACCACCACTATCGCACCAGGTAGGTCTTCCACAAGTCTTCCGACTCTGACATCGCGATAACTGGGGGATTTTCTGATTCCTCGGCTGTCCTCTGTCCTATCAGTTCCACCTCCTAGAGTTGAACCGTCAATGCTGAAACCGTCTCTTCACCCTGCAAGTATCTATGCTTTGACGCCGTCTGTGCCATATATAGCGTGGTCACACCACTCATTATTGAATCCGGGCAGCTGACGTTCAGCTGCAGAGAAAGTTCGAGACTTTGTCTAGAATTAGTATAAACACGCAATAAATGACATCGAACCCTGCGTAGTCGCACGCCGCGCACACTCTTCCCAGTGCATTACCTGCTGCCCAGCTACGATGTTCCCGACTCGCGTACGCGCAATGATGCCCACTTACCTCCGCCGCCAGACCGCGGCGCCGCCTGGCGGTCGATTCAACCTCAGTACACCGGCGGGAAAGAACAATGTCGTGCGTGTTGCCCTTCCTCGCCGCATCGGCATAGGTCCGGTTTTTCGCTGATGATTGTACGCATTGCAGTTGCTTGCCACGGTCGCAGCAGTGACCCTCGCCGGTGCCTCGTATTACATGGGGTTCTGGGGCATGGACAAGGGTAAGTCCGGCGCCGTTGGCCTTCTGAGATGTCGTTGATGATTTCACGCAAGTCAATGAGGCTTCAACTCCTGCAAAGAAGGATTAAAGGTGAAAGTCAACTGGTTCGGAGGGTCATATACGGTGGGAAGTATGTTGAAAACGGGAGGACCATGTGGAGAGTCAGCCCAAAATTATGTTTACCGACGAATGAGAAGGAATTACCCCCACTACCACTGGTGGCTAGTATGAACGCAGCAAATTCATCTCACACATGCATGTTCAAACTTTTGTTCAAACTTCTCTTGTTCTCGTGATCGTGAATTTCGTGGTTCTCGTTTCAACTCCGGATGATGTCCGCCAAACAGTACCGAAGCGAAAGCAGGAAAATCCAGGATCGTCTCATTGTTTTAGAGAATCGAACGTACGTTGAAAAGTATACGTGTGTTAGAACTGGACCAACCCGTCAACCTTAGTGCTTATTCACTGCGTTCGTGACGGGCGGAGGTAGACCACAGACCGTCCGCTTAAGCCCGTCTGCAACATCGGGCGTACTGCCAGTTGAAACAACTGCAGTTCGCTGAAATGCGAGTCCATAGACACGGAGTAATGCTATCCAAATTTGAGCGCAACACCGACCGTACGTAGAAAATACGTGGTAAGTTTCCGGCACCGGCGGTGCAATCAATAGACAGTGGTCCAGGGCGGCGGTGGCGCCAGCGGGGCATCGAGTGATCTCCGCCAGGGTGAAATTCGGGGTAACAGAGATGCCGAGGTTATGAATGAGCGACTGAAGATGGGGTCGAATATCAAGCTCCATTGCACTGCTGAAATCGATTTGAATACGCTTCAGTGTGGCGGCCCTGGCGGTAATAAACCGGAGGAGGGCGCGACTGATGGGTCGAATATCAAGCTCCATTGCACTGCTGAAATCGATTTGAATACGCTTCAGTGTGGCGGCCCTGGCGGTAATAAACCGGAGGAGGGCCGCATCCGAGATACCCGTACAGTGATCTATCTTGAGGACATGCAGGGCAGGACAGGGGGTCGCAGCCCTGGGTGTTGGAGTGATGGCCGCTAGGACGTCGGCGTTGAAAGATGTATTGTGCCATTGACTTGACGCAGCAAAATGGAGTCGCTGCGTAAGACTGGAGAATATTTTGCAGGGAAGACGAGGAGAGCTCGTCGATCAGTAGATGGAGACTCTCGAGGTGCAATGCCGAGGATAACAAACGGATGAGGGGCTGGTCATCATGGCGCTCAGTAAACCTGTGCCGTTTCTCTAGATATGTGAAATCCTTTTAAGGCAGGCAACGAAAGACGGTCGAATAGATCAGCCCTGCAATCAGGTGTTTGAAGAAGGGGGTGCTCGACCATGGGGCCGGATAACATTTCGGCGGTCGCGCTATTATCATCCTGGCAAAGGGCAAATGAAAAACTCCGAAGCTGCGGACATTGGGCAATTGCCCATGACACTGTTTCGTCCGAGATATATAGGTTTCCAGAACCTCAAGTTGACAGAGACGTCAACTGGGTCCACCGCACGGGTAGATCTTGGAGGGAAATACTGCCGATACTGGAGCCGCTAAGCACCGCGAGGCGAGCCCGTGCAAAATCGGACACTTGAAATGCACAGACTTAGTTCAGCACGAGGGTCTCCAGCATGGGCACGTCACTCGCAGTAGGCTGCCCCAGAGTCTTGAGGAATCCAGCCGGGATGTCGAATGGAATATGCTGCCAGCGGGATGCAAATGCGATCAACATCTGCAAAGCGGGCGTTGGAGGCGGGGTGTCCGTGTCCGTGGTGTTTAAAGGATCAAATTCGGGACTGTGCAGCGAAATGGACACCAGACATTGTCCAGAGCGCTCTAACCAAATGCTGGTGACCTCCAACCTCTGCTCCGACTTGGACCAACCACCTTCACGTGAAGCCCGGGATCGGCGATATGGATGCTGGCGGGGGTTGCGAACGATATGGCTCTCCACGAGGCGCAGATGCAGGCCAAGAGTACAGGCGCTTCGCGTGCACTCATAACACAGTTACGGTGTGTGTGAGGAGGCATGAGATATTCATAGCATGCCACTTGCTATGAATATCTCTCGGATTATATCTAATAGCAGCCGTCTAACGGCAGAAACGAGGGCCTTGTGGGCTTGAACATAGGCCTCGAGGCCCTCGCGCTGCTCCGTCAATTTGCTGAGGGCCTTCTGTATATCGGCGATTTCATCATCGAGGCGCTTCAATCGAAGCCCAAGTTCAACAAGGAGGGTTTCGATCTGGACCACTTCTTCGTCGGTGGGACAGTAGTTGGTCCATAGTTTGGAGGCAAACGGTGAAGCCATCGTGTAATCACGGCCTGGTGCAATATTAGCCTGGCAAAATCCTTAGAATTGATTCGGCGCCGCCGCTTTACTGAAGCCAAAATTTGCTTAGCGAATTCAACATGGCGAAGCCACTGATGAACAGCAAATTCTGGAGACAGTGGGAGATGAGCATCACGAAGGACGCGGAGGGCGCGAAGCGCTTACCTTGTGCGTGGTAGTACTAAGTAGAGGCGAAGTCGTAACCGCACAAGGAAAATTGCTTCCGGCTGAGACACCTCTGACCAACCTCTGATTCAGCCTGAGCCGAGTCCGAAGCTCGGTAAGCAGGAAGATCGACGGCATCGACTCACTCCGTCGAGGAGATTTTGGGTGAAGCCATAAAATAAATTGGCAGCGGCGGTGCCGCTGCTCACTCGCGTCGGGTGGGCGCAGAGGCCTCCGAAAAACTTCCGTACCCCCGGAATCCAGTTTACTCCAAGAAAGGGACATCGGTAGTAAATCCGATATGGCCGAAAAGCCGAAAACAAACCGAAATCAGTGTCAAGACCTTGGAAGCAAAAACAGGACATCTAGGCACGTAGATTCTCAAGACGTCAAAAAATAAAACAGTTAAAAGTGCGCTGAAGCCTGATACTTAAAACTTCATTCTCTGTCTTCGTCGAGTTGGTTCCTTCCTATTCCTAGCCTGGAGGCGAACGGTGAAGCCAACATCATAGAGCAAGTCGAATCAAGGGCGAATTGCCGGAGTTTTTCAAGACACCTTCATGCTGTCTCGATACCTTGCCACTCCTCCTCATCAGGCTCCTTCGCCGCTGCTTTCGTGGCAAGACCTTTCTTTTTCTTTCCGACCACAAGGTCATTCCCCGCCTCCGTCTTCTTGATCCCGACCATCGCCTCGTTGACTGTCAGATACCGCACGTCAGCTCGTCTTCGGTAAGGATCCAAGAAAACCTTACATTCCCCGGCGATTAAATCATCCACGATAGGCCTGCTCCCCGAGGTAATATACCGGGTCGACACACCCCGCGCGACGAGGGGCTGTGCGAGGAGCCGCTTGAGCTCCACCTTCAAGCTGGCGTTCTTAAGATCCTTCGCCTTGCGTTTCTGATTCGACGGCTTGTCTTCGTCCGAGTCACTGCGGACACATGAGCACCAAAACATACGACAAAGACTCAGTAGGAACCCACCTCATGAAGTCGGAATCAAGCTCGACCTCGAGCGCCTCGGCGGTCTCTTTCATCCACCTGCGGTCGTGGTTCGCCTTTTTGATTTTGTGGTGCGTCGTCTCGATCTGCCGCGCAAGCTGCACGCGCTCCTTCAGCTTGTCGAGCAGGTTGAGCTCGATGTCCATCTCGGCGATTTCGGTATCTTCTGCAGAGACGGTCTACTCAGCAGACCAGAATGAATTTTAGACTAGACTAACGGCGGCCGAGACTTCCTAGCAGGGCGCGGACGACCCGCCGTTCGTCCGGAGAGCACATCAGCATGCTGAACCCCTTGTGCATCGCGCGCGCCGTCCGCCCGTTGCGATGAACATACGCGTCCGCAGAACGGGGGATCTGGTAATGGATGACGTGGTCCACCGCCGGGATATCGAGACCACGGGCAGCGATGTCTGTCGCGAGCAGAACCGAATTTGGCGTCGATTTGAATCTGGGGTGAGGGAGAAGTTTAGAATCAGCAGAATGAATGCGGAAGCCACACTGTCTTACCGATCCAGGTTCTTGAGACGCTGGCGCTGCTCCAGCTGCGAATGCAGCGGGAAAGCCTTAATGTTGAGTAGCTCAGTCAACGGCATGAGGCGTCGGATCCCGTCGATCGACGAAAGGAACACCAGAGAGCGTCCTGGGTATCGCAAAAGGAAGTAGTATAGATACGCATCCTAGGCGGGCCGAAGAAGGTTATTTGGCGTGAACATGGCGCGAACACGAACGAGTAAACGATGTACCTTGTCGGCCGACAGACACTCAATCTTGCTCTCCTTCAGCGTGGACACTACGCCACCCTGGGGGCTAAGATCGATGATCTCTGGCTCGGGATCGCGAAAATCAAGGCGCAGCAGAAGATCGTCTGTGGCAGTTTTCAAAAAGGTAAAATGATATTGAATCTGATCTTACCAAGGGTCGATGCCGGCTTTTCACGCTTGTTGTATTTCCCGGCGGGTTTTGGGCGAGAACGCCTTTTGACGTTTCGTTGCAGATCCTTGCTCAGCGTCGCCGAGAACACAAACGTCTGGAGCCCATCCCTAACTGGTTCTTCCTCCTCTTCGTTTCCCTCTGGCTCAATCTGGTCGACCCTAGAAAGGAAAGTCAGCAAAACACTGTATTGCGGTTACAAGCGCATCTACTTGGACTTCCGCAGCGTCAGCCGGAGAATGTTCTCCAATTCTGCGAAATGCCCGGCCTCGATCATCCGGTCCGCCTCATCCAACACAAGGAATTTTAGATGCTTGACCTGCTTCGAGAGGTCGTCGTCCTACACACGAGTCTCAATATTGTAAAGCAACGGATGATAAAAGAATACACACGTCCTCCATAATATCCCAGAGTCGACCCGGAGTGGCTACCAGAACGTCCACGCCGCGGTCCAGGATGCGGCGCTGCTTTTGCGAGGACATTCCGCCGACGATGGCTGCGACACTTACCAGTGGCGGTGAGCGGGTCTCAGCAGGCTTGTCTGTTTGCTTTGCCTTGCCTTTCTTGAACTCGATATCCCCGACTGCGTTCAGGCACGCATTGAGATGCGACGAGACCTGCAGCGCTAGTTCGCGGGTAGGGGCCAATATCAGTGCACCCAGCTGGCGCTTCACTTTGGATGAAGGACGGCCGCAAGCAAGCAGCCGGTGCAGAATAGGGAGACCATAAGCAAGAGTCTTTCCTGAGCCCTGCAGGAAGACATGTCAATATAATTGCGGAGCAGGTAGCTGAGTTGGGGACGTACAGTCTGAGCAACGCCTACGACGTCGCGGTCTGACATGGCGAAAGGAATGGCGGCGGATTGAATGGGAGTTGGCGACAAGAACCCTTTCGCGTGAAGCACTCTGAGAAGTTGGGGGTGCAGCGAGTAGGAGTGCCAATTGGGCAATAGATTAACTGCTGAAGGAATTATGAGAGAAGAGAAATATTGCGGGACGGCATACTTACAGTCAAAGGGGTCAGGCTGGTGGATCTCGTCGTCCTCCGGAGAAGGCGACATCTCTGGGGCATCTTCGGTAATGAGTTCCTGCTCGGGATCCTCTGCAGTGGGCTCGGAACCGACAACCTATGCGTACACGTTATTTGCGCCGAAATAATATTTGGACGAGACTAACGTTGAATGTGACCACTCTACCGCCCTCGGTGTCTTCGTAAACAACTTCCACATCATCTACTTCTTCGAGCTCCAGAATGCCATCGTCACCACCCATTCCCGCTTCAACAGGCCGGGCAACAACTTTCCAGGGAAGGGCATCCGCGGTGTGGTGACGCGTTTTAGCACGTTTACGTGCAAGCGAATTGCCCTGTAGCCTTCGTTTTGAACCAGCAAGCGCTGGGGGGACCTCACGAGTCATGAAGGATTAAACCAAAAAATTGCAAACAAAAGTGCGATCGACAAATTGTTTCTGTTTGGCAAAAGCTTCCGTCACTTCTTGCCTTCAACTCACTCTCTTTGCACCCTGCGACTGCTTTAGCTTTGTAACCCTCGCAATCATGACGATCTTCAGTGACGTTGCTGGAATTTTTCGTGCTTTCAGGAAAGGGACGAAGCCTACTTCCCTTCCTACAAGTGAACCAGTTTCATCTAGTGATAACGTTCCTACGGAGGAATCCGCCACGGGCCAGCCATCTCTGCCCGTGCTTCCGCCAGAGATATGGCGAACTATACTCGCGTTTCTAATCCGCCGGAACGGGCGACGCTCCATTCGCCTTGAAGATCCCTTCCTCCCCCTGTACAGCACGAAATCTTCCCCCTTGGACGACCCAGATATATGGCAGGATCGCACGACTCTGCCCCTGGTTTGTCGCGCATGGCGCTCCATGACCGCGCAAATCGTATTCGAGTATCTGAGAATCCGGTCGATCCCGCAGCTTCGCGCTTTCGTGGAACATTTTGAGGAGGCTCAGGACGGGAGTCTGCCTTTCCAGGGAGACTGGGTGCTGCGGATTGACTTCAAGATTCCGGAGCCGCTCGGAGATTCCGAGTCCCTCGTCCCGCGACTACTGCGCCTTACGCCCAATTTAATGATATATGTTAATCAGAACGGCAGCGACTACCGTCCAGAGACACAGACTCCCTCGGCTGTGTTGGAGGCTCTGGCGGAGCACTGTGGGCCGTCCCTCCGACGTCTGGAATGGTCGCATGTAGGAGAGGCTCCAGCGTGGTGCGACCTGGCTAACCTCTGCCAACACGCACCCAATCTGAGAACCCTTCGGCTCACATGGATATTCTCCTACGAGAAACCATTCCGGGCCAAGATGCTCGACCTCCCCTTCCTGCACACCCTGTCTCTCGGTCTCATCCCCGACCCCGTCGACACCATCGTGGAGCTGCCGATGACATGGGACCCACTTCTTAACTACCTTGCCTCGGACCGAGAAATGCTCCCCTCCCTCCGGCGCTTTGACGTCGAGGTCTTCCCGACGGGGCTACGTTTCTTTAAAGTTCACGGTGCGAAAATACGCTTTTTCCGCACGACCAACTGGAGCTCGCCGCCCATGCTGCCCTCCACCCTGCCCCTCCTGTCAAATCTCGACGATCTCGTGCTCACGCAGAGCACAGAATACGTGACCCTTCCCCAGGCGCACACCACGCTGCGCCGTATCTGCATTGCCCCCTTCATGGAGGAACACATCATGGTCCCGCCCCGCATGTTCAACAGCGCGGTCCTCAGGGTACGACACGGTCCGCCCACGTACTCGCATTACTTATTCTTGTATTTTTCACAGCCGCTCGAGAGCGTGCTACTATCGATCGACAGCACAAAGCTCCCGCACCTGGAAGAGGTGCGTCTGCGGAACACCGGCATCCTCGTAAACCTCGTCGACGAGCCGGCCTGGCTGCTCAAATGGGCTAAGCGGTGGAGCTTCAGAGGCGTCAAGTTTTGCGACATGCACGGGCAGTCTTTTGACAAGATTCAAGGTGGGCCTACTCTTCTCTTTTCCTCGCATGCTGTGTACTGATGCGCAATAAGATCCGGACAACGACCCGTTGCTGAATGTCGTCCGGGGCTAGCCGGTTCCGATGTAATTGGCAGCGATTTTCTTCTTCACCGCCACTAATTAACCTTCATCGCCTCGATCAAGGTACACGCCTTCATCACGACACCAATTGGACAAGAATCGCATCTGGACGGATACCTGTATCATGTATGTACATACGCCTGTCCATCCAAAAAAAAAAACAGAGAACATGATATATGTAATGTTATGTGTCCGTGTTCCGCGTGGAGGAAAAATCTAACGTATCATGAAACTATGAAGTACAGAGAACGCGCATACGCCCGCGCACGCGATGAAGCCCAGGGGATAACCGGCCGGGTTGTCCTGGACGCTGACAGACCAGAGCTGCATATCGCGCACGTCAGGAGCGCACACGGAGAGGTAGCACGCAACTCACGTAACCACCAAGGACGGGTCCGAAGCAGCGGGCCAGACTGACGATACTCTGCGCGATTCCGTTCGCTAGCCCGACGGCATGGGGCGGAGTCACTAGTTGACGGACATGTCAGGCCAGGCCAGCTACTAGGTTGAAGTTGGAATGGAATGAAGGATCACGTACTATAGTTCAGGAGAATTGACACGGCAGTGTACCCAAACGTACTCCCGCAATATCTCAAGGCGCTGTCGGAACAGAAATAGTGAGTGGGGTGATGGTTGCAAGTAGGCAAGCACCCTTACGTGCTTAAGGCCAGCGCTGCGGGACCGAGATCAGACGGATCTGAAGGCGGACGAGTGACGAGAACATACCAGACATCAGTGCGATATTGCCATCATCTTCGGCGCTGGCGAACGGACGGAGCAGCGTCACGACGAGATACGCCGGGATGAAGAGCGCTGATCCGATGCGAAACATGGCGAGATGTGAGAAGCGGCCTCTCGGAGGGCTAAGATTTTGTCAGATGAGACGTGATGAATGCACGAGCCACAAGAGCTATACCCAATATTTCTAGAAACTATAGGTGAACAAATGTAGTTGGTCCAGTAGGAGGAACTTACGGATACAAATAGAACTGGTACGCAATCTGTGCTAGGCACATAAGCGCAACTGCACGGAAAAAATGTTTTATGTTAGCGGACCATTCCATCCAGGGTTACGTCGATCGGGACTCACTGAGCTGTGCGAAATGGCCGGCTTCTAAATTGAGCCCCCCGGCGTCATAGTCACTGCGACGGCTTGAGAAACCCACCAGGGAGATGGCAGGGAGAACGACGTACGAGACGAGATACGAAAGGAACACCTGATCATGGGTGGTCGTGTGCAAGGCCAGCAAGCCGTACTGAATAATGACGAGCACCGGAAGCTGCGAGGCCATCGACGGCTGCGCTTCCACGGCGGCTTCAAGGTCGCCATGCGGTTGGTGCAATGACGCGCGGCGCGACTCCAGGATGGGCTCAAGGGCATCGGCGTCGCCTTCCGAACGGAGTAATAATTGCTGGGCATCGATAACAGCGGACGGCGTTTTGACGCCCGGATGAGCAAAAATAGTGGGGACGGCCGCAGAGAAACGTCGGGATGTCGGCGTTCCGTCTAAAGGCTGAGAAAACGAGGATTGGCGAGCACCGAGGGGAACGCCGACGGAGGGTCGTCTCGGGGAACCCAATCTAGATGGTCTATTAGGGGTGCCACCGGACGAGCGGCGGATTGAGGGGGAAGCAGTGATGGAAGGGACTCTTGAGGTTCGGCGACCCGGCGTGGGGGTGAGGAGGTCGCTCTCAGCATCCCCATCTCCGAAGACGTCGATGGACTCTGGTTCTCCTTCTGAGCCCATCTCCGTGTCGCTCTCGAAGGGGTCCTCATTGTCTACATTCATCGCAGCTGCGACCCAGAGATCCGCAATGTTGGTCACGGCGTTTTCGTTCGCCATGAGCAGTCTCTGGGCGAAATTCAGATCGCTGGTGGTCGATTCCCGGTTGTTGTCTACATTGCTCCCGCGGCGCCTCCGCATGGAACTGCTCATGCTAGCTCTTCTGGTGCTAAAGTTTGTGGCGTTGCTGGCCAACCTGTTGCGGTAGCTTCCGGCATATCCATAGGCGGAACCGTTCGCACGGCTCGTTCTTGAAAAAGTTCTTGTCCTGTCGAGCCTCACAGCCTGCTGGGGGACAGGGGAATCGGAAATCGAGGGTGCATCGGGCACACGCTTCGCGAAGTATCCCGCAAAACCCTGCGATACTTTCTTGCGAATGGTGCCAGCGAGGGAACGGCGTTCGTCTTCATCAAACACCGGAGTCGGCGGTCGTGATTCTTCCTCAGGAATAGCAGGGTGCATATCATCCGGCTTCTCGATAAGACGAATACCGCCTTCCCTGGGTCCACCGTCAGGACCGAGGAAACATGCCAGGATAGAGCCTATGGTAAAACCCGATTAGCGCCATTTACGCCATAGACAGATACAGGAGGTACCTATCAAGGTCGCCGACGCCGCGATGGAGCAGGGTAACAGATATGGATACGTGACAAATAGAGTATCTTCAAATACTCCGGGCCATTTTACCGCGGGCCGTTCAACTGAGGAAACATGGTAAGCAGTACGGAAAAGTTGGCGTGTGCGAATGACGAACAAGCGCCACCGACAATGGCACCCGCCACACCACCCATACCCCAGCAAAAGCTGGCAGGGGAAACGGTCAGTCTTAATCTAAACTTCGGAGGCGAGAGGCATACCCCAAAATAGCATAAGCTCTGCCTTCATTGGTAGGATCTGTAACGAACGAGACCGAACCCCGGGCGACGCCGACAGCACCGGCGAAAATGCCTTGCAGAAGTCGGACACATATGGCTTCTTCAAGGGTTGTGCAAGTCCCGAAGACAACGCATGTCACTGCGCTGCCCAATAGCGAAACTACGAGGACGAAACGGCGACCATGTTTGTCCGCCACAGTTGCCTAGATATTTATGAACGACGCGTCAAAGGAGTGCGCGAAATCACGCACCCATAGGATCGCCGTCAAGAACTGAGTTGCAAAAAATGTGGATACTGCCCATTACGTTTAGGCGTTGAGGGATATGGCGAAAATAGACGATTACCAAGGATTCCCGTCCAGAACGCGATATCCGCGTCGTCCGTGAATCCACCAAAGCCTGTTAACCAGTCAGACCATTGTGTGGTATAGGGACCAAATGCGATAACGGACCCTTGACCATAAACAAGACGAACGGCGTCGAAACGTTGGCCGAAAGAAATTCACCAAGCATGGTCTTTCGGAAATTGTTGAACTGGTGGTCAAGGCTGGAATAAGTGGTCAGGAAACTCACGATAGAGAGAACAATCATGGATAGAATCGGCAAAGGGGTCGCATATGTTTCTCCAGAGGACTGCATCATGGTTGGGATTGGAGGCCTCTCCGTGCCCGGGGTGCTGGGAGCATTTCCATCCTCTTCGTTTCCACTATTCCTCCACCGCGATGCGAAGCTGGGTCGACGTTGGCCATTGCCAAACGAAATACGCCCTACCAGCTTCCGAAACCTTGACGGTTCGGGGGTTTCGCTGTCGTCGAGCGCAGACTCATCCAGGTTGGTGCCAAAAGATCTTCGTGGAGGCATGAAGAGAGAGAGAGAAAGATAGAGGTGTTTAGGCGCCGCCTCCAAACGCAGCGGCTAATTCAGCTCAGGAGGTCACTGTTTAATTCACATTGTTTAGCTCCCCGAAGTATATAGATCAACACAACGCGGTTTGACAATAGAGCATATTTGCAGCCCCCAAAACGACCGTTTGAGGCCAAAAATGATGGCTGATCGCTTAAAAATGATGAGACCGAAATAGAAACAGTGACGAAGGAAGTTCACTGGAAAATCAATACGCACCCTGGTGGCCCAGCTTTTTTTGGGGGTTGAGCATAGGGAACATGCTGGATGAGTTCCCCTCGCATCCATTCATGTTGGAGGAAGATTTTGGGGAGAACCAAACGAAAAGGGCGGGCCAAGTCACATCAGTCACTTCCTTCCGCTTAAAAATGATGGGTGATCGCAGAAATATGAGCCTCGATTTTGGGCGTTGCAAATATGCTCTAATGTCACTATAGGTTCGTGCGCAGCTCCGGGCCGGCAAGCCGGCGCCTTCGCTGACGAAGGCGTGTCTGGTATGTTTGTTCAGTATTTGCCTTGATTTGTCCTGGCCCGGCATCACTCGGCTTCGTCAATGTCACTACCAAGTCACTACACTTTTTCTAGACTCGTTAACCAGTCGACGCAAACGATTTGATCTCAGACTCAGACGGCCGGACTTACAGCCAAATTAGGTACATCACACAACAGAGACAACAATCAGACAAAGAAGACACAACGGGGAGATCAATCGTTTACGGACTGGGCCGGCTCGTCGCACTTTTTGGTGAGGGTCGTTTCCCCCGCCATTTAAGAGGCTTGTACTTAGAAAAAATTCTTGAAAATCTCGGAATTTCGACCCCAGACATAGTACATGAAAGTGGGCTAGTTTTTGATTCTCTATCGAATGAGCTATATTTGTTTTTTGGTGAAATTTGAAGGTTGTCGTCGTCGTCGTCGGCGACGACGACAGCGGGAAAAAAATTAGTCACTTTCTGAGCCGCTCAACTGAAAGTCCGCCTCGTCCCCCGACCCGTAATCACTCCCAGAGTCCTGATCCCCATCCAGCATCCAGTCATCGTCCATATCCAGGTCGACATCCGCCGAATCGAGACGGGTTAAGGTCGGAGAATCCGCGAAAAGGTCCTCATCCGGCTCGTTTTCGTCCTCGTCATCACTGTCTGTGGGAGGCGGGGCTGGAATGAGGGCCGGCAAGGGATCATCCACCATCATGTGGCTGCCATCGATATCTATTAGTGTCGGTGGGGACTGTGCCGATGCGAGAAGGTCGGCTATTACTGAACTCGCGCCGCGTTGAGGGATTTCAGCTTCAGAGACTTCGCTGGTGGCTACCGGTAGGTATTGATCCAAAACGGAGATGGGGATGAGGTCGCGGCGCCTGCGGAGCTGATCAAACTGAGAATTGAAGTCTTGAAGTGGATTGCTCGTTGTTCCGTGTGTCAATGCAGCCGCGCCCGTGGAGAGGACATCCGGCACGGGCATCTCGTCATCATCCAAAACGCGTCCCTCCTTCTTGATGTAGACTTCGTGTTCTGAAAGGCTGGCCATCAAGGACTGTATGTCATTGTCGAGATCAGGGATTGTGTGCTTGTTCCCTTGGCGTGCTCCGAGGTCCGTATTTATTGACGTGGCGAGGCGACGAAGAACATCGACACATGGCGATACGAGGCCCAACCAGTCCCATGAATGGCCGTCCCCATCTGCCTTGTAGATTTTCTGGAAGTAAGTTAGCGACATGTTTTCTATAACAGGTACCAAGGGATCACGCCGCAACTGACCTTGATCCACAAATTCAAATGTTCCTGCACTAGATCCACCTCCACAAATGCATTGATTTTGCCCGTGGGACAGAGCAGCCAATTGTGCAAGATCGTATGACTGTCGATGGATTAGTATTGGTAACGATGAATTAAATATTCCAAGAGACGTACCGTAACCCATTTGACCAGACATTCACGATATTGTGTAAGACATGTAACATCTCATGGGCGTACTTAGACCGCCCATTCCCTCGATACGTGAACGCGAACAGCTTGAGAACGAGCACAATGCGGCCCGAATCACCGGCCTTGATCGCGTCGGCAAACTCGCGCGTCAAAAGGGCGTCACGGATGAAGAGAATGCCGTTCTCCAGTACCATGTCACCCTTCCGGATGTGCGGTGGATGCTCCTTCTTCGCGGCCTTGTCTGCCCCAGATGCTTTCTTCTGGGCCTTGGCTTTTGCTGCGAGTTCTGCATCGCGAAGGCGCTCCTCTGGTACACGAAGCTCGCGGAGTTCCTGGACTCGGTCCGCATCGGCAAACTCGTTGTAAATCTGCTCCGCATGTCCCACTAGAGTAGCCCAGGAATCACAATCCTCTGCATATTCTTCAAGTGAATTCTTCTGCGAGACCAGCAGCAGACAATGAAGGATGCGTGCGTAAAGCGAGACCATAATCAGGTCACGGCAGGTCCGGAAGGGCGGGAGGGAAGTGAGAGTGATAGGCAAGCGGTCGAGCACGGTGTTGTGGAAACCGAGACTCCCAGGACTTCTGAAGCCTGCGCTGGGCTTGCCGAAGTGCGTGTGGAGAACACCATGGCAGTCCGCAATCTTCGCGTGAAAAAGGCCAGGCATGAGCACAATATGTTTCCATGACTGAGCGCCAGACTCGTGTCCCAGCCGTACCTGGAGGACTCGAGCGGCACCTCTGGTCCTCCCAGAGCCACGGCCATATTCAATACCATTCACTAACGTTGAGATGAGAACGGTGAAAATTTCGGTATATGAAAGAAGGTAAGGGGAAGCATCCTCGGAACTCGGAACCAAACCGTGGTATGGAAGAAAACTTCCCCTTCATTGCTCACCGTAGACCTGGACCGTTGGCGTGCGATGGTAAGCTGGTCGCCTGCGAGGATTTTGACGTATTTGATGTAGTTTGGGTCATTCACATCCAAACCAAGCTCTTTGTTGATCGCCTCCATAACCTCAATGTTTCCCTTTGTCGAATTCTCGTCAATCTCCATCGCGGGTAGAGGGTGAATAGGGGACCGGTGTATGGCAATTTTATCGGCGCTGATAGGTTGGGCTTTTTCCAGTTCATCCTTCCAGCAGTCAAAATCCTCGCCACCGTAGCGGACGATGATGCGCAGGATTGTGTGGATCATATTCTCGTGGAAGAAGGTTGCCTCTGTGTCCGTGAACTGGAGGTCCTCGATGCTCAATGGTGGGCTTTCGGCGATGCCCTTGTCAAGATCAGCTGCCAGCATATCTTCGAGTTTCGCATCGTGGAGCGGGACTTCAGTTGCGCAGGTACCATTTTCCTGAGTATCTGGCAATTGGTCAGCTTTAATACATATATAAAAGCACTACGCTTACTTTTCCTTCCTAGAATCTGTTCCGCGACACGGACCATCATATTTATGTTGTCGTACATGACCAAAAACAAGCCAGTTCCAGCCACTGCTCGTGCCGTGGCCCGACACGCCTGCGCAAGAAGCCAAAGCGTCCCAGGAGAGCGACTTTTCTTTTTTGCTGCTCTCTTCGCAAGCCGACAGGTTTTATTCCTCTTTGCATGGTGTCCGGGTACAGGCGTGTCCACGCCGTCGATCTCATTCAAGTCGCCCGGTTCCTGACCACCCGTGAGTTCCCTGCATTGAATCGATGTTATTTGACTTACCGCTGGTGTAGGTGCAGTGTCTGGCGATGCCTGCTTGGCCTTCGAGCCCTGGCCTATAATGCTCGAATATCCCATCGAAAAACCGATGCCGTGCAGCACACTGAAATGCTGTCGCTGAGCACCAGTCACCATAAGGTATGTGCCGTAAACTGCCTGCGCATATGAGTTGTTCTGACTCGCGCCGTTCAGGAGTGCAATAGCAACTGAACCAGAAAGCTAAAGATAAATCAGTATGCGGCAAACCTTCACGTGTAGAAGATACTCACGACTGCGCGCTTCTTCAGGAATGATTTCGATTGTGTCTTCAATTGCCGATTGGTCGATGAATATGCGTCAAATATTCCAAACGCTGTCGGGGACAGACCGCGAAGAGTTTTGCTTAGCCCCCGCAAACTGTAGTTCAAAAAGAAGTCCTCATTGACCGTCTTCTTGACCTTGCTCAGGATGCCCGAGAGGGTAATCCTTCGCGACTCTTTGGACACTACCTTCCGCACAAGCTGATACGCCCAGTCTGTGATGAAGGTACGTGTGGTTTTGTTGCTCCGACTCGACGTCCAATGACCGAAGATCTTTTTGACCACAGGCTGATGGAAGAAGAAGCCCCGCCACCTCCAATCGAAGCCTGACTTGAAGCGTGTCGAAGGGTTGAACACGTACTCTAGGAAGTCGGCGAGGCTGTACTTGTTGTCCTCGAGGCCTTGCAAGACTTCATCAAAATAGGCCTTCTTATTTTGGTCTTCTTCCGCACGCTGTTCACGGGCAGCCACCTCCTCTGCCGCCTGCTCTTCAACTGCCAGCGCCTTGAGCCTGTGTAGGGTGCCGAATCTTTTCTCCTGGGCCATTCTCCTCAAATATTTGAGCTCCGTATTCGGGGAGTACATGGGGCTGGAAGAAAGTATGGGGTTCGCTGGCATAAGGTTGGCGGCCATCGGGGTCGGAGGCAAGGATGTTAATGGCGAGGAGGGGACATCCGGCGTCTGAAACACAGTGTCTGCAGATGGGGGATTGACCGACAAGGCAGCCATTTGTTTGGTGTCTCGAACTCGTCCTCCGAGTCAGAATCATCCGAGTCCAAATCGTCCGTGAGGTCGTCATCTGGGACCCTCAGGAGCGCAGGAAGATATGTGTTGTCCTCCTCAAACTCGTTGTCAGAGTCGGCAATGGTATCCAAGCCAGGTAAATTCTCTTCATCGTCCCACTCTGCCGGTGGATCTGACGGAGGTAATGTGTTCTGCAGTCCATCCGGGGATGAAAACACAATATTTTGGACTCTGCGGCGTGGTATAACAGGTGGGGGGCTCTCTGACGACGGCGAGTCGCTGGCCATGGTTGCTGTTGAGGATAGGAGATCACGAAAAATTTCCTTGATCGAATATTTGAATTTCCGCATTCGTCATCTCTCCCTTATGTCTCCCAGTCCCCCTCGCCCTGTTACGCCCCAAAAGGCACTCAGCAGCGTGTCAAAGCACCCCGCCGTCAGAAGGCACTCCCCGCCTCAGCCTCAAAGCGCACCGAAGCTCAGCTAGCAGCAATCCACGAGGAGCTCAAGTTGCTACCTGAATTGGTGAAGAAGACATATCTCAAGTGGCCCGATGGCGCGACCGACTACCAGCTTAAATGTATGGGTGCCCAGGCTCTCGGCCAGGACACTGTCTTGCATGCGGCAACGGGTGCTGGCAAGACGGGGATTGCAGCAGGCCCACATTTATTGCCGTCGAGTAAAGGGAAGGTGACACTAGTCGTGTCCCCTCTCCTCTCCCTCCACGAAGAGCAGGTATTTTCCAACCAAATTATATTCTACCCCAACTCATTTACCTCTCTTCAGGTCGAAACCTTCAAGAACGAATTTGGCCTGAAAGCTATCGCTATCAACAGCGCCCATGGTGGATGCACTAAGGAAATAATTGAGGTAAAATCTAACTTCATCGTAAATGTGCTGTCATTTAATCTTACTAGTCTGTCGTGGCCGGCGAGCACCAGATCGTCATCATCTCCCCAGAGATGCTCCTTACGCGTCGATTCATCGACGGGGTTCTTCGCAAACCCGAGTTTGGAACACGCTGTCTGTCAGTTTTCATAGATGAGGCACATTGTGTTTCTCACTGGGGCGATTCATTCCGCAAGAAGTACGGCAGTATTGGGATAATCCGAGCATTCCTACCACGCGCCGTTCCAATTATCGCAGTCTCTGCCACCCTCACTGCGCACGTTCATCAAGATATTCTCGTGAAGCTTCGGATCGACCCCGACAATTATGTCAATGTCAATATCGGGAATGATCGACCCACCGTCTCTCAGGTCATGCGGGCAATGGAACACCCCATGAACTCGTTCCGGGATTTGGATTTCGTGGTCACCGACACGATGGTCTTTCCCATAGATATTCTGTTGACCTTTCTCTATTGCGATGACACAAAGGACGGAGCCGACATAATCGATCATTTAACTGCTCGCGTACATCAAGACTACCGAGCTCGGGGACTTGTACGGCCATACAATGCGAGCATGTCGAGGGAATACCGTGATTCTGTCATGAAGCTCTTTCAAGCCGGTGTCATTCGGGTGCTCGTATGCACAGACGCTGCAGGAATGGTATGTGTCAGCATGCATCTCAAAACTCCCATTTTAATTCACGCTCCAGGGCTGTGATTTACCGGACGTCGATATTGTTATCCAATGGAAGGTCCCCACGAATATGTCCTCGTGGATTCAGCGTGCAGGCCGCACGGCTCGTGGGCGAGGGCACGAAGGCCTGGCAGTGATGCTGGTCGAGAAAACAGCATTCGAGGTTAATGCTATGGGAACTGATGAACCCGTGGACTCCAGTAGCAGAACGGGTGCAGCTACTCGAACCCGTGGTACCGCTGCGACTCGTGGTCGAGGCGGACGGGGTCGGGGACGCGGGCGTGGGCGTGGAAAAGGCTATGCTGTGCTGCACGGTCAGAAGCGGGGCTCTTTTGGTGGAAAGGACGACACCGTAACCCCTCAACCTGAGCCCACAATACCGGTCGATGCTCCAGGAGAAGGTATATACATTTATATTCAGTCAACCACTTGCCGCCGGGCCATTCAAGCGGCCATTTTCCGAAACGAAGCCCCGAGTAAGTTGTCACCTCCGTCCCTCCATTACCAGTCTGACTTCCAATGCAGATGTCGACCCTTTGAAGTGCTGCGACTTGTGTAATCCTCGCCTATTTGATCGGACGCGACCTCCTAGACCACTCGCAGCGTCACGGCAGCAGGCGGCAAAGAAGGGCTTGCCCGTAGACTCTGTGCGACAGGCTTTATACGGATGGCGCCGGTCTGTGAAGAATGAGAAGTTTCCCCACGCACTGTTCTCTCCGCAGGCCATCCTCGACAACGACACCTGCGAGCGGCTATCTTCCATTGGCCCTGTCAATTCATTGGAGCAGCTCTCTCAACTCCTGGGAGGATGGGCCCGTTGGGAGACTCTCGGGGAGACCCTTTTCACGTTCATGGCAAGCCTTTCCATCCCCGAATCAACTCCCGCAACTCGCAAACGCCCAGCAGACGAGTCCCAATCGGCTGGTGCAGCAGATAAGCGTGCACGCATTGATCCAGTCCCAGCCGCTGTTGACCTCGAAACTGCTGGTGGTCCCATTCCTCCGCCAAATCCATGTCCTCGACCATTGGTTCCTTCCCCAAATCTACATCCTCGACCATCCCTTCTTCCCCCGCCACCTGCCAAACGTCCCCACCTTGCCGGGGCCGGGGTTCAGCCCACGGCATCGACAAGCTCACCAATTACCAGCACCCCACGCCCACGGAATCATCCGGGCGCCGCGACACCTGGTTCTTCTTTCCACACACCAAGTTACCATCCCAATCACGGTTACCAATATCCTGCGTATTATCCGCCAGCGTATTGGCAATCACTATACCCATTCAATGTGCATCCCCAGTGGCCTGCTACCCCTCAAGCACACTCAGTATCAGGTTCTCTAGCCGGCAATCCCTATGCCTCCCTGATGACTCCGAGCCCGCTTGCGCAAGGTCCCCTCAATTCTTCTTCCCAGCCACGGGGGCCGGCTCCTGCGCCCTCAAATCCATCGTCGGGGGATGCTTCACCTTCTGGGTGACTCATTCCACCCACTGATTATACTTCTTTTCTTCACGCGTCCTCGTCGTCGTCGCCGGTGACGACGACGACCTTCTAATTTCATCGAAAAAACAAGTGTAGCTCATTTGATAGAGAATCAAAAACTACTCCACTTTCATGTACTATGTCTAGGGTCGAAATTCCGAGGTTTTCGAGATTTTTTTCTAAGTACGAGCCTCTTAAATGGCGGGGGAAACGAGCATCACCCAAAACTGTTCCGAGAGGGCCCAGCCGGTATCCAGCGTTGTCTCCCAGTGATTGATCTGATTGTCTGTGTTTGCTGGATACCGGATGGGGACGAGCCTACACTTTTTCAATCAACATCTATCCGTCCAGTGGTCCCTGGTTATGTGGCACTCATCCCTACTTGCATCTGGATCAATGCTGGAATGTATGCGACAGCCCAACGACAGCCATTTTTGTTTTCTCAGGTCGTAGTGCCGCTATCAGGATCTGGAACTGACTCGGACCCATCTACTTGTACTTGTCACATAGGCGTCTGCCTCTTCACAGCAGGTCCTTTCTGGTCCGTGGGTAGTCATTGTGTTGGTCGGGAGCTCCGCAAGATATTCGGGTTCTCACATTCTCCCAACCACCTTTTGGTATCTTTCCCGGGCCATCCGCTTGTTTTCGATGGAACGGACTTGCATCTGGATCAGTTCTGGAATATATACAACAACTCAACGACAGCCATTTTTGTTTTCTCAGCTCGTAGTGCCGCTGAGTCCTACATCATGGCACTGACCCCTCTGCTTGGCACATATGCGCGTCGTCTGCCTCTTCACAGCAGGGTAACACCTTTCTGGTCGTGGGTAGTTATTGTGTTGATTGGCCTCCGGAAGGACCGGTCAAGGAGCGGCAAGCATGTCTTTTCACCGGTATTATCATGCGTTGTCCCTGAAAATCATTTGTCGTTTTCCACACCGCTTTTGCTCCCGCTCCCGCTCCCGCTCACGCCCCCACCGCGGTTCAGTCGCTGTCCGTGCCCCGTTAGGCTGTGAGTGTTTCGAGTCATGTTAGCATCTTGACACGACAACATATACATCTGCCCCCGTCATCATTCCATTCCAAACAGCACCACGATCTGTATGTATTCAACGACTGGAAAAATAAATCACCAGAGGTCCGTAGACGAGCAGACGCAGTTGACGCAGGGCCACCAAGGTGCCGGATCAGAATGAATTTCTCCCTGGTTGTCGAATCTGACATGTGCTAAAAGTTGGTCCTTCCTACATCTAGCAAGGGATTCCTGCCAGAAACTGCGCCCTCAGAACAGGTGGCCGAACAGCTAAGAAATGGGGTTTAGATTACATGGGATCGACCCGAAAAAAGCGCGATTCGAGCTTAAGAATTATTGAGTTTAGGCGCGTCTTGCTTCGATTTGGGCAGGATCCGCGAGCGGCACTTTCTAATGGATATGTTTGCCGAGTCGCGTGGCCGCGGTAGATTTCAAATAACTCACCGATACCTCCGCGTCTAATGTCGTGGGAACGGAGGCAAACATTTGCGATCCCGCCAGATCCCGGCACCGGCATGTACGCATCGAACGCATCTCTGATAGTTGCAAGATGGACTGGTACTGGTTTGCCCCCTTTCAAGACACCATGGTAGCATCACCGCTCCGCTGTGCATGCGAGAAAGCCCTCAAACTGAAACCAACTCGTCCTGGTTTTACGCCAAAACTATCTGGACCCATTCGGTCATTCCGCCGCAACCGTTGACTCGAACCGTGTCTTTGTCTCCGAAACTTGAAAACATTGCATGCAACCCTGACGGATCGACGGTGACGCCTGAATCTCGGCTGCATGGAGTGGTTTACGAGAACAATTGTGCGTGCGTTTCGCACCTTGGCCGCTCCATTTTGCTCATGTCCGGCCTCGTCCGTGTAAAGACGATTTTTCGCTGCTGTTCTCCGCTGTTCGGCCCAGGTGTGACAGTTTGTATCAGTGGAAACCGAAATTGGGTCCGGACAGAAGTGGTCCTTTATGCGGAAACGTAGCCTCAAGGCGGGGTTACGCTAGGAAGCTTGGAAACCTTAATCGTTTTTGGACATGGCGGGATGATCGATCACTTTTGGAGCCCGGCCGTTTATAAACTACAGCATTCAAATGACTCCCCCTGTTTCTCATCCGACGCGTTTTTACTTCCGTCCACCCTCTTCCTCTTCACCTCTCCTCCCTTGCTTTCGGCTTCGGCCTTGTATCCTCTTTCTTCTCCATCGCCTTTACTGCCTCCCCTTCTTTCCGCAATGTCCTCCTCTACACTCAGCAAGGCTCCCGCCAAAAAATTCGTTCTTCCTGACCTCGTCTCCCACTGCACCTTCGACATACGCGTCAGCAGACACCGCAAGCAGGTCACCGTCGAGACCAAGAAGTGGCTCTTCAAGGGCGATAACCTGCAGGGCAAAATACGCGACAAGTTCCACGGTCTCAAGGCCGGGACTCTTACAGCGATGTGCTACCCGGATGCCGGTTGCCCACAGCTGCGTGTTTGCAACGACTTTTTGACATACCTCTTCCATCTCGACAATCTCTCGGACGATATGGATAACCGCGGCACGCGATCGACCGCTGACGTTGTGCTAAACTCCCTCTATCACCCTCACACGTTCCGCTCGTCTGCCCGCGTCGGAAAGATGACGAGAGAGTACGTCCGTTCCCCCTCACATGCAACATGAAAACCTGACCGTTTCCCTCAGTTATTACAAGCGGATGATCCTGACAGCTTCCCCCGGGACGCAGCAGCGTGCGTCTTTCTCTTGAGGCCTAGAGATAATAGTACTGAATTTATATCCAGGCTTTATCGAAACCTTCGATTTTTTCTTCCAGAGTGTCACACAACAAGCTCTGGATCGCGCTGCGGGTGTCATTCCCGATCTCGAGTCGTATATTGCCCTTCGTCGGGACACGTCTGGTAAGCATCCGTGCAGTGCAATAATTGGCCCTGTCTGACATGCATTGACAGGATGCAAGCCATCGTTCGTGCTGATCGAGTATGTCTCCTTCATTATCCTCAAACGAGGAGCAGTGCGCTAACATGTCGCCTAGATACGCGAACAATCTCGACATCCCCGACGAGGTTATGGAGCACCCGCTCATTGCCAGTCTCGGAGAAGCCGCCAATGACCTCGTAACGTGGTCCAACGTATGTCTTTAATTTCCCTTTGCGTGTCAGCCTCGTGTTAACTTATCTATGTGGCGTAGGATATCTTCTCTTACAACGTCGAGCAGTCCAAGGTACTGAGTCTGACCTACCTTTCTGCGCACGTTTACTGATGATATTCCTTTAAAGGGCGACACCCACAACATGATTCCTGTTGTGATGTACGAGCAAGGGCTTGACCTGCAGTCCGCAGTCGATTTCGTCGGTGACATGTGCAAGCAGTCTATCGACCGCTTTATCGAGGACCGCTCCCAACTCCCGTCATGGGGCCCGAAAATAGACAGCGATGTCGCAATCTACGTCGACGGACTGGCAAACTGGATTGTCGGGTACGTACACATTTTTCCTCCATCCCCGATCCCACCGCTCACATCGTGTCAAGGTCATTGCACTGGTCGTTCCAGACTGAGAGATATTTCGGCAAAGGGGGCGCCGCTGTGAAGGCCAGCCGCGTTGTCGAGCTGCTTCCCCGTCGGATATGATATAATCGGTGCGTCTCACCCGCGACTCTCCGCGAAATGAACCCCGTCATCTTACTTATTCTGCAGGCTCCGAAGTCCGAACCTCTTAATACTATTCTAACCCGGACGGACGGATCTGGATCAATACTTTATTGCGGACGCCACGATATTAGGCCGACCCGCTGTACCACCACCAGCCATCTCTTCTCCTCGTCGGACAAGAACAAAAAAACTATCTTAAATGTATCCTAACCCGAACATTTCGCTCTTTTGCTACCGCTGTATTCACACTTGATTCATACCTACCTTCCTTGACGATCTAGACAGCTGCCACATTCTACTGCTTCCTGGCTGAACATACTATCCCCCACCTTCGTTACCTCCCCTCTCCGCTTTCTAGATTAAAATTTATTTAGTGACTTATTTGCCGCTCTAGTGGTACCCTCTACATACGCGCTGCGATTTGCTTTATATTGAATACATCTTTTGGTGATTCACAATTAGAAGGATACGCAGTGGATACGCGGCCACTGGAAGCGGATCCGGACTTGATCAACGTTTTATCCGTCGACATTGTCCCACGGAGGGATCAATGGAGTGTACAGCCTTCAGGAAACATCACCGACTCCGGAGGAAGGTTGTCGGAATTATCAACGGAGTCCTATTTTTTTAATTGTCCTCGGGAGGAGAAAAATGACGGGACATCATTATGCGTTCAGGGAAATTTTCACTGACCGACTTAGATCGAGGGTCAAACAGATACGGGGTTATTAGTATACGGCGACATGTTTCGTTCACAAATGAGTGAGGAGATGGCAGGCAACCGTGCAAGCTGTCCCGGGATCCCGAGGAGGTAATCCCAAGACTGATCCGTAGCGGTGCCGAGTTTTGCACAAGTTTTCCTTTTTTTAACGGGATGGGAAGAAACCCGAAGAATCAGATGGTCGTTGTGCGCAGCTGCCGTTGCAGTTTTCAGGAGTCAAAACCGAGTCAAAACACATACGGGACTCTTGGTAATTTGTATGATTCGCACCGCGCCCACAGAAATGGAGCCAGCGTTAGCAAATATATTCCCAACCGCGTCCGCCGTGGTTTTCGCATATTCGCCTGTGTAAAATTTAGAACGGCGCCTTGACCACTGTCGGTAAGAGTCAGATCTATTCGCGCAGAGATCTTTGTGGGATTCTTACAGCAATCCAGCTCTGAGCTCCGTTTAAGTATTGAAGGTCGCACGTCGGTACTGCTGCGGGCGCCTGTCAATTAATAAAATATACTCCCCATTGAGTTTACAACCGTACGTATCAAAGATTGCAATGAATGTTGACTGGATGTATATCTCCGATTCCGAGGAAATCACGAAAAAGCGTGGAAGTGGCAGGCCCTGTAGACCCATAAAGTTGACGAGAACAATAGCTATTGGAATGAAAAAAAAATGGGCCGTGATCTCATCGCGTTAGAGCAACCCGTTGGATTTCAGACGCTGTAAGCACCAAGTGAATAGCCAAAGAAAAAAGACAGGGCCGTCCCATCTATTCCCATCGAGCCAGAGATCGCAGAATCAGGAACAAGCGCAGATATCTATACTGCCGTCGGCATTCTCAGACTCGGAGGCGGTGATGGCATGGTTCGGAAAGGGACGGACCTACATCCCGAATCAGGTAACTTGAAGAACACATGAGTTTCGGGAAATAATTACGAGGTCAGGTTAGAGCCCAGCCACCAGTCGGTCGGGTCCAACGAGTTGCAGTTAGTGTCCATCGAAGCCACTAGTCTGCCCGTACTACACTGAAACAAGGTTGGCAGATGAGATACCATGTAAACCGTTCATGTTTTTGCGGTTTAGGCTAGAGATCTTCAGGTCAAATCGGTGCCCACTGTTCTCTCCGGGTGTCAGTTCCAGACGAGGCACGAGGAGCAAATCGAAAGCCAGTAAGACCGAACGCGGATGGAAGTACGGGAAACAACTTAGGCACTTTCAAAGTCCGCTGATCCGCATCGGGTACCGCCACACTCATGTCCATAACCTTCGCCACGATTTTGCCTCGCCCTCCACACTTTCCCCGTTCCCAGTGTCTTCTGCGCTTCGCGGGATCCACCTGGGTTTCCATCACACATTACAGGGAGGAATGTTCTGAATTTCGCCGCGACGGCCTCGTGGGGTTCTTGTCGCAGTTCAGGAATGAGCCATATCATAATATTTCACCGTAAAACGGACGCTATAAGTACGGTAATTCCACAGATTCCCAGCTAATTATACATCTACGGTCTTCCGAAACCAGATCTACTATCGCGGACTTTATATGTGAGCTCACAGACTCTTCTATCCTATCCGGCGCTGGATGTATATGCCCGCAGACTCTACATAAACCTTTCCTGGCACCCTTCTATGTACAACTTACCGTGCGAGCAGACAGCAATTTTATCAAGAGGCGTTGGGGATAAAACTCAGGTTAGGCCGAAATCCGAACTATGCATACGTGTGCCAGGGATGAGCTACTAGTATTAACCCACTAGCCCACCGACGAAGCAATTGTAAAGATCGCAACTCTGCTCATCGAGCGTTCCCTTCGACTGAAGCGATCGTGGAAATGCAGGAAGCCCTCGACAAACTCATGACGCCTACGTCCAACTCTCGTCTTCCTCGTTAGGTGGTTGCCCCGGGCTAATCCAAAAGATATTTTCAGCCTGCCTCCCCACCCACCGGTGCGCGCGAGGCCGCCGAGGCGCCCGTACTCTTGCATGTGAAGCGCATGGGGACCCATATCTCTTTTTTTCAACACCTTGTCTGTGGGCCAACCTCCACTCCACGATCGCTCCCGTGAGTCAGAAAGGTAGATTACAGGAGTTTACACTTATTGGGTTCATGTCTGATCCCAATAACAGCGTGGAGGAGGACGTGTCGCCCCTCGTCCATTTCCTAGCCCCTTCATCCCACCTGGAGAGTCTTCACTTAACAACTGGCCCGTTCGCATCACCGTCCCTGCAGGAGATTCTACGCGGTCTCCCGCCTACCATCTAGCGACTTCACTTCGATGCTGTGTCAACTACACCGGGAAAGACGTCTTCTTCCAGCGACGACATCCTCGCGGCCATGACTTCAGCGCCCGGGCTCGCGACTCCTTGTCCTGGTCTGCAGGTCCTCTAAATAGATCATTCGTTGCACGGGGATCTCGGACTCGGATGCGGTTCTTCCGTGGTTCAACGTTCATCAGCTGCAGGATTCCCACCCTAAAAATGATTCGCATAGATTTCTCCAGACAAATGGAGCTTGATGTCCGTCCCATTTTCCGGCCGTTCGACTCTGGCCCCGAATTTTCTCCGTATTTGGCCCCTCCTAAAGCAGTATGGCAACAGGGACTTGTGTTTTCGGCGGCTGGCGATCCGTAAGCGAGGCAAGTTGTCCCATTTGGGTGTTACGACCCCGGAAACAAAGTCGGACAGTCCTTTGCTCTCTATAGGCCTACCTTGTTGGATGCACAGGTTGAGCATAAATTCAGCTCGCCCTATCGTTCCAATTCTAATAAATCTCCCGCTTCTCCAGTATGATGGGATCCGCACAGCCACACCCATTTCGGGAAAGTGGTTGCATTTTCGGTTCAATATTGTCATCCTGGGTTGAGAAATGATTGGGGTGAAACCAGGAAAGGGTTCTGGTCCTTCTTCTGTCACCGGTTCCTCCGGAGACGCTGCTGCCAAACGTGTGGCCTACTCCTTCGGGAGACATGGCCGACATCTCGGCGGACATTTTGTCGGTTTTTTAGGAAGATGCACCATTCGTAAGCCCCATTTTATTTGCCAGGTCGATATTCCAGGCATTATCTCAACGCTGGGAGGCGATCCGCCACTCGAGGTGCCGTTTATTGCTCTCTTCAGCATGATATACACGACATCGCCATTTGATCCCTCCATGCTCGAATTTGCTGACGGATTTGGATCTCAGGATGTTCCTTCAGCAAGGCCGGGCATATTTTTTATATAGATCCCTTGCTAACACTAACCACTAACCCTAACCGTTAACCGCTAACCATTAACCCTAACCGACTAACCCGAACCACTAACCACTAACCTCTAACCCCCTAACCAGCTAACCCGGACCTAACCAGCCATTTCGGCAACCCATCATTCCGTGATGTGCCGAAGAGTTGCCCCTCGACAAGCCCGGAATACAAACTCACGAACTTTCATAGAATGCCTTCATACTCACGAACTCTCACAAATTCCCATCAAAGTTACGAAGTTTTACTACGTTAAGCGAAGTAACGAAGTGACGAAGATGGTTTGGACTCACCTAAGAGGTGTATATCCGGGGCCCCGACACCCTACTAATGAGTCCGCGCCACCTTCGTCACTTCGTCAGTTCGCTTAAATGCGGGAAAGATAGTCACTTTGATGGCATTCTGTGAAAGTTCGTGAGTTCATCAATTTTTGGCCAAAGTTCGTCACTTTCCCAGTACAAGGCCTTGTCGGCACATCACGGAATCAGCGGTGTGCCGGCGTCGGCCGGTTAGGTGGTTAGGGTTAGCGGTTAGCGGTTAGTGGTCGGAGGTTAGTGGTTAGAGGTTAGAGGTTAGTGGTTAGTGGTTAGGGTTAGTGGTTAGTGTTCGGGTAAGGTATCTATATAAAAAAAACACGCCAGGCCTTGTGAGGTTGAGATCAAGCATGATGATGGCCGACGTTCCGGGGTCTTGAAGGTGCCGAGTTGAAGCGACGAATATTCACAGAAGTGACGAACAATCAGTCAGACGGGCCAAATTTATCTGAGGTGACGAAGTTACTCAAAATTAGCCGGTCTGACGAAGTGACGAAGGTGGTATAGACTCCCTACTAATCGGTCAACTTGCCTCGCGTATCACGGTCCAGTGCCGTCCACCAAAAATCCGAGCTGTCCAGTCCGTATTGCCAGCGAATTTCACCATCGGAGGGATTGCCTGATGTTCTGTGGTATGCAGTCGAACTTGTGGTCTTTTTTCATTTGTGGGGATTGAACGGCCCATCGCGCTCATTCGGAACTTTGAATACTCACCGGTCGACAGTGTTTCAGCTGTAAGTCATCGCAGGCAAAGAAGTCGCCGGCGAAAGAAATGTGGAAGCGTTGCATCCGAGCCAACAACCCGATTCAGAAACTCGCGCCTCAATTTTATTTGGTGTTCAAAAAGAATCCTCCGAGTAGGAAATGGACCGGGATGACATGGCATCAAGTTGGGACTTGGCCGCCACATAGTAAGGGTTTCAACTGATCATAATTCAGTCTGAGTTCACTGATCGCCCAAAAGGGAAATTGGAAGTTCGAACACTTCAAAAATGAACATTTGGTTGAAATAGTACAGTTCTCCGCCCTCGGCGCGCGATTCTCTCCTCCCGGTACCTTTCCCATCGGACGTCGGCATTGTTTGCAGCATTCCCCCAATTTTAGAGGGCACTGGGGCCTTCCTGCACTCTAAAATTGGGGGAATTAACGCATGCAGGTTTTCAAAGTCACTCCCTGGCGACGTCCAAGCTAGTCGCCCGTGTTTTAGTGACGTGTTTCCACTTGGCTCGCCCTCAACACGATCATCGCAAATTTGCCACTTCAGGGATACAACATCACATTCCTCAAATTACTTCCGCAAGTACACGAACATTAACAACTAAGGTCCAAGAGGGAACATGTACGCCAACATGCCATTCCGATGAAGCACAAACTATCTCTAAATATCGCACCTCGAAGCCTCCCTCAGCTCACAAAGGCCATCATCTTGATCTCGATGCTCTGCCGTGCCGGCCCGCCCAGGTACTCGGGGTCCTGGAACGCACTGTGCGGCACCGTCAGCTGCCCGCCGTCCGGCTGCACCCGCGCACTGTCATACTGGGCGAAGACGAGCGGCTCGTCAGGTGCCTGGTGTGACAGGTAGTACCACCTGTGCGCGTCGCTGTGCTTCCACTTGCCCAGCTCGTTCCACTTGCTCCCCGGGAACACGAACCGCTCGCGGACGAGGTCCCGCGCCGTGTCGATGGTCGCCCAGTCGGCCGCGCACAGCGGGTCGCGCGTGATGGTCTTGAGCGGCCGCCACACATTGATCAGGAGGACCCGGCCAGCTGCTAGCGTCTCCCGCTCGGCGGCGTCCGGGATTTGGTCCTCGAAGAGGTGGTGCCCGCCGATCGGGGTGAAGTCCGAGTGCACGCTCAGCGCGGGGGCGCGGTTGTCGGCGCGCTTACCCATGTCCTGAGCGACGTTGCGGATCCGGGTGGTGAAGACCTTGGTCTTGTACGCGCCGGTGCTGCAGGAAGGGATCAGTCTGTCAGACACATCAGAGACTCGGAGGAGGTTGAGTACTTACACTTTCTTGACGAGCTCCTCGGTGGCGGAGACGACCAGCTTCTGGATCTCCTCCTCGGTGGTACAGGCCTCGAGACCCGCGATGGGGTCCTTGACATAGGTGAAGCCGTTGCGGTCGAGTGTGAACTTGTCCTCGCTGCCGCGGGCGTCATGTACCGTCACCTTGTGCGCCTCGTCCAGCTTGTCCAGGGCATCATAGCGGACCTCGGCCTCGGGCTGGGTGAAGTCTATCTCCACCAGGGGCTCGTCGACATGCTTCCAATATGTAAGGGACGTCTCGACGTCGCGGGGGGTCTGGGTGGCAACGGTCATTGTTCTGAAATGTTCAAGTTGTTGTAGGTGCAGCCCTTATATTTGGGATTTTGCTATCGTAAAATGCGCTGAGTAGAGAAGCTCTATGCATGATGGAAACCAGCGAGGTCTGTAAAAACCAGCGAGGTACGAAGCCAGATTGGTTCAACTTGGGTTCAAGTTCAAGTGACTCTCAGTCAAGCGACGGACCCGCTTGCGTGATAATGATGACGGAGCGATAATGGGTATACTTTTTCGCCCAGCGGTCTGGACTCCCCGGCTGTTTCCGGGGACGGTTGTGATTCCCGTGCGCGATCGCGTTACTTCTGGCCGTCAACTTCTTGCTCACGACTTCAATCCGACTTGCTCACGACGATGACTTCACCGTTCACCTCGAAGCTGGGAACCAACTACTGTCCTACCGATAAAGAAATGGTGGAAATCGAAGCTCTCCTCATCGAACCTGGGCATCGAATGAAGCGCCTTGACGAGGAAATCGTTGAAATGCAGAAAGCCCTCGACAAATTGACGGAGGAGCGCGACAGCCTCGGGGCCTACATCGGAGCCCACAAGGCTCTCGTCTCTCCCGTCCGACGGCTGCCACTGGATATAATCCAGGAGATATTCGTGGCGTGCCTGCCCACCCATCGGAATTGCGTTATGAGTGCCCGCGAGGCACCGGTGCTTTTGGGCCGCATATGCAGCGCTTGGAGGGCCATATCGTTTTCGACACCTCGTCTGTGGGCCAGCCTACATATCGCCGATCCCGGGTCTTCGAAGGCAGACAAGTCGGAGCAGAGGCTGGAGGTCACCCGCACTTGGTTGCAGCGCTCTGACCAATGTCCCCTGTCCATTTCGCTACACAGTCCCGGGCCCGACTCCATCCTCCATAACCCCCCATCTCCGACTGCTGCCTTCCTGCAGGTGTTGATCCCATTTGCATCTCGTTGGCAGCATATTCGGTTCGAAATCTGGATTGGATTTTTTGAGACCTTGGGGCAGCTCAGTGCCAGCGATGTGCCTATGCTGCAGAGCTTCGCACTGAACCAAGTTCGGGGACATGAGCAATCCGTTTTTGAATGGGACCGCCTTGTGATGCTTAGCGGTCCCAGCATCTATAGCCTTTCTATTTCGGGGAGCGGCGCTTTCCTCGAAAGACTCCCCGTGCGGTGGGCTCATTTGACAGCCCTATCAACCTTAGGCATGGAAGATCTGCATATCTCAAGCACAACCGCACTGTGGGCAATCACTCAATGTCCCAACCTCCAGACTTTTTCACTTGTCCTTTACGACTACAACGACAATGGTCCGACTGCCGAACCCATGATCGAGCATAACGTTCTTCAAACGCTTGACTGTAGGAGCAGTTTGGTGACTTGCATGCGTCGTCTACTGGGCCGTCTTTTATTGCCTGAATTGAGACAATTCAGGTGTCTGCAGGGGCGGAATCGCGGGCACCCGGCCGCTCAGGCTCATGAGGTGGAGCCCCTTGTACGCTTCTTGACCTTTTCGTCGCACTTGGAGAGCATCCATTTAGGAACTGGTCAAGTCTCGTCACCGTCATCCATCCAAGAAATTATCCGCAGTCTCCCGCGTACTATACAGCGACTCCATTTGGACGTCATATCATACACGGCCCACTGGGGGGGTGTACCACCTCCATCGTGTTTCAACGACGACGTCCTGGCGACCATTTCTCCAATGCCCGGAGGCCTCCTCTCATTACCTGTTCTCCGGGACTTCCAGATAGACCACTGCACGGTGGTCTCGGACGCGGCTCTCCTGGAGTTTATTACTGCCTCGGCCCCCACGCTAAAACATATCCGGGTCGATTTCTCCAGAGAAATTGAGCTTGATATTCGCCCGGATCTCCAGCCATTCATCGACAGTGGCCTGGACGTCTCTATCACACATTCACCTCCCTTCCCCCACGTTTCACCGTGGTCTGGATTACCTGATGCACCAGCGCCCTACCTACCTCCCTTAACACCCTCACCGTTTTAAATGCATCAACGTTGGCGCAAGAATTTCACGCTCATACGTTGGACTGGATGAATGCAAATCGGTGTGCTCGAATTTCGATTTTGATTTTGGTCCTTGTCGGATTGTCTGCGTGTTCTAAAAATCATTATGCTTCCGAGTACGAAACAATGCAAGGGGTTCAACGTCGGCATGGTGCAACTGCAGGTAGGCCATCAAGAACACCGTTTCCACAATGGCTCAAATGAATTTTTGGTTGGGTTGTGAACTTCGGAGGTATGGGCCCTACTACTTGTTCTAGAAAGAAACGACTTTCAAGATGGCGACGGCGGCCTGTCTGACGCTGATCGCAGATGCGCCCATTGTATGACGACGTCCGTTGTCAGCTAAACTAATTGGTTTCGGTGATCTCGTCGGCCTTAGTTCACGAGGTTGTTATGGCCAAAGTAAAGCAGCGCGTCTCCGTGCACAACTTCGGGACAATGAATGCATGGTGATCCGTCGACCGTCTCGACGTCGCGTACTGTCGCGTATCATGTCGCATATATCATTTTTTTCTTGTGTTATGTTTTACTGATTTCTTTCGCCGGCGCTGATCCTCCATTTGTCTCAAGAGAATTTGTGCGATGAAATCTTATATTTCCTGGAGTATGGTCAAAAAAATCGCCACGCCAGCGCTAGGATTTCTAGAAGAGGCGGAGCCGGGAGATCACGATCGAATTGTGATTAGCTTCCGTGGTCGGTGACTCAATTCGAAGCCGAGCGTAGCCCTGCCAAGGAAACACGTTGCTTTGGGGCAAACAATAAATTCCTTTCATCTTTCATACCACCATGAACATATTCCGCACTCGAAGTCCCGAAGCCTCCAGGACTCCTCCGGCCTCTCCTCCTTCCAAACGCAGGGTCCTTTTTCGATCTCAGAGCGGTTCCGACATCGCATCCAAAACGTCACCGCCAGCCGCAGCAGGGCCGGAGTCGCCGTCCAAACCACCGCCTCTAGGCATCGCCAATGTCGCCAACGTCTTCATAAAAATGCGGCGGGCCAGCGACCAGGCGAAGCCGTGGCATATCCAGTCTTCCTCGGGCGAGGATCCGCAGTCACATCCAGGTGTTGTCGAGGCCACGACGAGTCCGACGCGCGAGCGACTACAACATACGGATATCTTCATCTGCGGCGGTGCTGTGAATGTCGGTCACCTTCTGAGGGCGACGCGGAAAACCCTGCTGGAAGAAGCTGAGCTCATGGGTGCAAATGCGCTGGTGGATGAGCAGTGCGTTCTTGCTTCTATCCATTTTACAAAGAGTAACACAGAAGATTTTTGCCAGGTGGAACTGCACGATATGTGGGCCCAAACACCGGCCGAACGGCACCTTCAAAGTTCAGGTAAATCTACCCCCTATTGCATTTTCGGCGTGCTGATGCGGGCTATTCACAGATATCTTACACCGCATTCGCAATCCGTTCAGATCTCGCAGACCCTCATCGAGTCGTCGCACTGGACAAAGTCAAGGACGTTCCCGGTGTGATGACCATAATCAAACGGATATCAGAATAATCCTTCGACGCTCTTTTCTCAGCATGTTCCAATCAAAACTAAACTGTATCACCAGACCATTGTACACCATCTACACGCACTCGTTGGACCCTTTCTAACCTATTGTTACACTATTACTTATTCACTCTCAATGGCCGTCTTTCCTAATCGTACGTCTCGTGAACACTTAGACGCTCGCTTATTCATGCCACACCAGATTACCAGTCTCTTGTACCGCACCGAAAGTCGAACAAAAAGGGTGCTCTCGTTGTTATAGCTCCACCCAAACTCCGACCCGACGGCGATGTTTAATATTCAATGCGATCAATTCTTTGCGGAACTTGAACGTTTGATCCATGAAAGCAAATGGTTTGAGCGAGAAACTCTTTCCGATAAATGCGCCTGTTGGAAAAGTTACCCTGGACATGAAACTGATGGTCGGACGGGCGACTACGCAAGATTTACTTCCAATTTCCGAGCCCTTCGCGCGCGGCCGGTCATCACGTCCACTTCGATGACACAACGCTTTGAAGGTCGCAACTCAGATTCATGATGGCCGACATGGACGAATATCTGACTCGTGTATGCATCATCAGATTCATAATACACCTTTTCCCCCAATGTGGCCGACTGACTGACTGAGATCTCAGCCAAGGTGTTAAATCACAATAAATCACGATCACGTGCAGGATCGTTCGACTCGGTGGAACGTCCTAGACTTCTGATCTCCTCCAAGTTTAGTTTCCGGTTCTAAAGACTCCGTGCTGTATAGTCATGCTGTAGACGAGATTGGCGCTGACTCGAGACCTCGCCGTGGATTCGTGGATTCCACATGCACAGTGCGACAGCTCGCGTGCCGCCTCCCTTTCAGTCATCCCTTGGCTGCTAAGATCGGACACACTGGGCCCGCAGCGGACTGCACCGGATGCAGGGGAGTAATTCGAAGCAGATCCGAAAGCTGTAGCACTTCGGCCCGTTATGGCTTCCGCTTTCATGACATACACAGCCTTGTCTGAGGTATATAAGTAACAAGCATTGTACAGCTGACTGCGAAATCCTCTTCTGCCTGACCCTCCGTCCCATGTCTGATTCCGTCGTCAAACTATGCTCCAAGCGCATTCAATTCCACAGTGAATAAATTCCTTTTGCTTGTATGGGGTCAATTGCTAATGCCACTTCGCAGTCGATGGTGCCACTTCACTTCCGCTGCCGAAGCGCTCCCAGAAGGCCCCCATTACATATGTCAGCGTGAAGATAGCAGACATGAAAGACCGGCTCAAAACGAGTGTCGCAAAAGGTCAAGTGAATCCTATTTGGCAACAAAACTTGACCCCGTACGTCGAGCTGAGACAGTCGCGAAATTTAGGCGAACTCATGGCGGTTGCAGAACGAGAATCAACGAGACTTCAGAAGTGACTTTTGAGGTAAAGCGCCGCTCAATCTGGCCCAAACTGAGCGCTTCTCCGCTCGCCATGACGGATCCATATCCCCTGAGCACGCTTTTGAAAATGCAGGGCGGGAACACGTTCGGGACGAGTGCGTAAATGATAAAATCATCCCTGGATAAGGTCGACACTGATCAACCACCAAAGATATCGAATTGCCTCTCCACGCTGTGATAAACACGACCCCCAGCGTGCCGACTATAGGGTGCCTCTCCGTGAACGTTCGGGAATTGACCTCGATCGAGACGGCCCGGCTTTCGTGCGAGATGGCGGACAGGATGGCGCGAGACGTCCAGAAAATCGAAGGTCCGGATGGTGTACAACACCTTGAGACAGCAATGCCCGAGATTGTATCAATATAGCATTTGCATTGCATGTTCCTGTCACCTTTCCTTGGACTAATTGTATCATCGTATCGCTGTGAGGATTTATTTGTATCTTAGATAGCTTGTTATTGGTTTCACTGTAGCATATCTCTTCTGTAAATTCATTATTTATCTGACTATCGAGGTCTCGAAATATGCCATGAGAAGTTGTTGCCAAGTTCGAGCTGTACCTCGAGGGACAAGGTGAAAAGCATCCCAATTGTGGAAAGTCTCCAAGTAGGCGACACTCCAAAGTCTGGAAATGTTTGCGTCCCGCCGGTTGAAAGAAGTTCAAGTTCAAGTTCAACGTTCAAAGCTCTTGAATTGTGATCCGAACATTGATGGTGCGCTCGGCACTGATCCGCCAAATTTGAACCAAGTTGGATCGAAAATTGGGCACCTTAACTTTTCTCAGCTCAGTCGTTTTACCGCCATTGTGGAGCTAGAAAAGTGATCATACAGCACTAGAGGTACATATCTTCAAAGATTCCAATGAATATCACCACTCCCTCCCTGACCTCAGGCATACGCAGGCGGCGGCGACTCGCTCCCCACAGGCCTCGTCGCCAAATCCGCGAGGATCGCGTTCTCCTCCATCAGAGTGTCGATGCGCGTCTGCAGCGCCCCGACATCGCTTGTCTCCGCGCTGGATTTCGGGTAGGGCGACAGGGCCGAGATGGGGAGGGAGGGGGATGCCACTGTCGCTGCGTGTCCGGCGACTTGGGAGCTGCTCGGCGTGAGCAAGCCTTCCGGAGGGAGTGTGGATATGGGCGCCACGGACGGGCGGGGCCTGCTTTCAGGTGCTACTGCGTCCTTGGGCGGGGGTTCCGGGGCGTCTGGTTCTGGGCTGCCGCGGTTGAACCAAGTGAACTGGTAGCCTGGTCTTTGGAACCATCGGGGCGGGGACGACTGCGCCTCTGATGGTAAAAAACGTTGAACGGTGTTCCAGAGGGGATTGAATATAAATGTGCCTACCTAGGTCAATGAATCCACCCCGGTTCGAATTCGAAGGCGATTGAAGGCGCCGTCTGTGTCGGCGGACAAGCCAGAGGCCCAGAATCACCAGGAAGATCAGGATCGTGATGACGATAGCGGCAATGGCGCCGCCGCTTATGGTCCGTTTCGTGCTGAGGGTAGCGGAGGCCGAAGTGGCCGCTGAGCTTGGTCTGTGGACGGCAATTCAGTTGGTAAATACATTCACATTTGAAACGAAACGTACTGGGCGCCGATGGTCGCTGCGCGAGATGTCAGCATGCAATAATCTAGACTGCATTTTCATGGCGCGTACCTGCGGTCGGTAGTATATTTCCGGACGCCTCTGGAGACGGATTCGAAGCAGAGGACGTGCTGGCGGGGGAGGCGGATACGGAGACACTGGGAGTGAATGTCAAGAGTGCTCAACCGTCTTTCGAGGAATTAGCGTACACCGTTGGACTATTGTTGGACGTGGAACCCGAAGGTAAAGGAGTCGAGGATGAGGAGGTTGGCGGCAAGGGGGTCGAAGGAGTTGTAGCAGTTTGTTGTGTGGTTGTGGTCGAACTTGAGGTGCTGAGGATCAAACGCCGGTACGTTTAGTTGTCTCGGTATGGATATATTATCATTGTGACATACGTGGTAGTGACTTTGGCAGTGGTTTGCGCAATGGTTTGCGCAGTGGTTTGTGCATTCTGGGGCGGATCTGGTTGCGTCGTGGCCGCAGCCGCATTGTCCAATGTACAGTTGGTTACTGTCGAAGGTCAAAACTTAGCGGAAATACGTCTCAAAAGACAATGGCACGCACATCCCGGCTGGATGGTGAATGAACTCGAGTTGGCGACTGCTCCCGTGGAATCTGTCAGCCGAGGGACAACCACTGTGCCTGCAAGCGAAATTTAGGGCGAAGAAATTTGGGGAAAGGCAAATAAATGTTTATTACCGGCTTCGACGTTGACAGTCCAATGAAACGAGGTGTCTGTAGTTTCCTCCTTGAGAATTTCGAGTGTATTCCCGTCGGATACAATACTTGAAAATGCATCTTAAAAACTAAATTGTATTTAGGCACGGCTGCTAACCTCTGAGGGATATGTTCAGTTTAAGAATCAGGCGCCGAACATCCCGGAACGTACCAAAGTCCATGGTGCTTCATGGGATCTTCATGTTGAGATTCGACAGACAAGGGTTTATGGGCGGCGCTCACCCTTTCCGTCTTGCCACTGCAGGAGAACCGGCTCGCAGGTCGAGGCTTTCGTATGACTGGAGATTGCAAGTCAAATCGGAATCAGTCGACGTTCCAAGAGCAGAGCAAGATATCGGCGCACACCGTGTCCACAATAAAGGATGCCAGCGTAAGGGGGAAAAAGAATGCAAGGAACGCGACAACATTCTTCATGGCGGGCGTTGGGATTCAATCCTACTCCAGGTTTGCGCATCCGAATATATATGTGTAGTGTAGCGACCGGCGTCAAAGAATTGAACATCATAGATCCTGGTCGAAGATGTCTATCCAGATCTCCCGCCACACTCGTGGGACGGCTGAGAATAGAAGAGAATTCTCCGTCTAGTCCATAATCCAGAAGAGTTCAATTCCCATAAATACAAAGCCGAAGTTTGGACAAACCTGATACCCGTCGGTGGGTTCTTGGCAATTGCTATCTCCACCTCAGCCACTGCGCAAGGTGGGTAGAGCTAATAATGGCACAAGGACCACTGCATTTCACCGTTTCGTTCAGTGCACGCTGACCAAGCCAAGAAATGTTCACGTTGCGAAGAGAAAGCGGTGCTCGCGGATGCGACCAACAGAATACTAGGGCCATATCCGATGCAGGGGTGCCAAGGAGCGATTAATGGACTGTATTCGTCGGTGTAAATCAGGGATCCCCATATGCATGCATAAATCAGGGATCCGGGATCCCCATATACATGCATGAAAGAAGCAGGGAGCGGGAAGCTCAACGGAAGCTTTTTGGTTGACGGCGATCCGGTCCGATTAGCCGACACCAGTTCAGTCTTGTCTCTTTCAGTTTCACACTGTCATGAGAATACGAGGAGACTACATGGGCGCAAGCCGCCCACTGCTAGGTGTTCCACAGAATTGAGATGCGCTGCTGTCAGCCACCTGGCCCCAGACAAAAATGCTGCAAAGTGGCTGACCGTCCTAGGCTCGCTTCTCAGCTCCTTCCTTCACCTCCTCGTCCCTGGGATGCTCGGCCGTAGATTCACCTCCTGGGTTCTGGTCGCAATCTGTCTCGCAAGCATGGATCGTACCGTCAACGGCCAGCCCTCGCCCACTATAACGACCTCATATAGACGCCATTCCCAGTACAACATCAACTACTACTATGCCCGCCAGCTGATGCCGAGCCCGCTCGCAACCTCAAGCTATGACTATTGGTGGCCCTACCCTCCTGCGGACGCAACAAGCCCCACCGCGACACTCGCGCCTACCGACACTCCCTTACTTTCAGATGCCTCTACCCCTGCGCTAGCCTTTTCCTTCGTCGACTCCGACTCGGCCTCCGTGACCAGCTCTTCGTCCGACAGCCTCACATCCACGTCCCCGTCCCCGTCCGCATCGTCCTCCTCCTCAAGCGAATCCGTAATCTCCATCAGCGCGCTGCCCCCTTCAAACAGCTCCGTGACCGTCACCGCCCACCGCAAGCTCTCGATGCTCCCCGCCAGCAACCTCGTGTACATCATCCCCGTCTGCGCCGTCCTCGGCATCCTCGTCGGCGGCGCCACCACGTGGTGCGTGTACGGCTGCCTCACGCGCAACGGGCACGGCCGGCGGCGCGGACGCAAGAGCTACGGCACGCTCGAGGTGGGGCCCGAGTACGCGCCGCCCAGCCCACGGCCCGAAGACAAGCAGGAGCTGCGCGAGGAGGGCCGGTGGGTCGGCGACGAGAAGCCCGTCGAGGAGAGCGACGGGGACGACACTGCGCGCGGCGATGCTAGCGACGACGACGACGAGCGCGGCGCAGAAACAGCGGGCTTCCTCCACCCCGGCACCGCGCAGACCCGCCCCACGTCCCCCGCGCCCAACGCCTCCACCATGTCGCGCGCCAGGTCCGGCCGCAGCGCGCGCGCGCCGTCGCCCACGCCCTCGGGCCGCACGTCGCTCTTCTTCGACCGCGCGGACAGCACGGACGCGCTGCCGTGGGAGTCGCTGCGCCACAAGAGCATCAAGCGCGGGATCCTCGCGCGCCTCCGGGACGACGGCGACGGCGCGCAGCGACGCCCGTGGCAGGCGCACGGCCGGCACGACTCGGACGTCCTCCTCGCCGACGCGCAGGCGGCCCTCGCGCGCGCGGGCTCGTCCGCCACCGCCACATCCGCATCCGCATCGGTGTCGCGCGCACCCTCGTCCGTCTCGCGCGCGTCGACGTCCGCCACGGCGCGCACGGGCCCCGGGTTCCGCATCCTGTCCGAGTCGCCGGCGGAGACGCCGCGGAGCGAGCGCGGCGCGGAGGCGTTCGCGTGGCCGGGCGTCGAGGACCGGTACACGCGCGTCCCGGCGCGCAGCCGCAGCCGCAGCCCGGAGAAACTCGCGCGCGCTACGAGCCCGGAGAAGTTCGCGCGGGGAGCGAGCCCCGACAAGCGCGCGCGGGGACGGCGCACGACCGCCAACGGGCAGGGCGGCGCCACCAGCACGCGCACGCGGCCGAGAGCGCGGGACCGGGACCGGGACGTCCTCCCGCAGAGCCCGCCGCGCATCTCGAGCCCGGTCCTCGACCGCGCGCTGTGCTTTACGCCGCCGCCGCCGGAGCCGGAGATGGGGTCGTTTGCGTCGTTTGGGGCGCCGACTGGACGTGGGGAGTAATGGAGTGTGGGGCGGGGACTGCGATGAGTAATGTGGATTGTGTATTGGAGGAGTATGAGTAGCTTGCGAGGGAATGCTAGTCTGATTTGGGTTGAGACGTGCTGGTGTGATTCGTGTTGTTGGAGGCTCTGACGTAGTGTGCTGCTGCACAAGAAATTCCCATATTCGGCGTCGGGCGTTGAGTCAGCCCCGGTCCCTGGTTTGCTCACAGCACCACCCCGTGGGTTACTGTGTAGACCCCGCTCTCCGAACAAGCGCAGGCGAGTCTGTTTCTGAGTGAGAAAGTGCTCGTCTTATACCTACAAGCGTTTACAAGGCTTTTCGGGGCCGTGACTTGTTCTCACAAACACTCGCTCTAGGACGAGGTGCCAAACGAGGAATGTTGTCGCGGTTGTTTATAAGAGGGTAGTGTTTGTTATTTTGGCACGAAGGAAGGCTAAGGATGAAGAGGAGGGCATTCGACGGGCGCAGTCGAATTCCTCCATTGACTATGAGGAAAGCAAGTAGTGGATTTGGACACGAGTCCTGGCCTGGGGATATCGTGCCAGTCCAGCATGACCGGAGGCCACCCTAGCGGACCAAAAAAGTTGAGCTGATGTAATTGAAACTGAGTAATGCGGGTCGTCGACGCAAGCCTCGGCCGGAAGGACACGTTTGCACGAGAACGTGTTCAGGTAGGAGAGATCTTTGTATTCAGTGGGCAGCTAACAGAACACAAAAATTACTACTTGGACGACGATTTGCATTTAGTACGGGGCAGCGGCGGCTTGGCACTGCAGGAGGTTAGGACGAGTGAAGTAAAATGGAAAGAAGGATACGCACGGCCTTGAGCTGCTCGAGGTAGTAGGTGCAGGACTGCATGTCGGCCTTTTCGAGGCACATCGTGAAGTCTGCAAAATCAATCAGGATTATGAAAAAAAAAAGCAGTGAACGGAAAACGGACCTTTGGCGGGGACCTCGCAGCTCATGGACTGCTGCTGCTGCTGCTGGGCAGGCGGCGCCTGCTCGGCTGGCTGGCTGCTGCTCCCGCCGAAGAGCATGCTGGAGAGCCCGTGGCCGATGGTGCTCCCGATCGCGACCGAGCCTGCCGTGGCGGCCATCTGGGAGAGCATGCCGGGCTGCGAGGAGGTGCCTGCAGCGGCCGCGGGTGGGGCGGGCGCGTGGGCGGGGTTGTTGTAGCCGGCGGGGGCAGCGGCGGTGTGAGCACCGCGGGCCTGAGCGGGGGCAGCAGCGGGGGCGGCAGCGCGCGCGGGAGCTGCACGCGAGGTGGAGGAGGAACGACCGCGGGATTGACGCTGTGGATGAGTTGTAATTGAGCTTGTTTTAAACGGGGAGAGTTCTTACAGCCATGGTGGTTGAGAGAGAAAAGCAAACAGGCGTAAACCGAACAGGTTTGCACTTTTACTCGATGCAGCGGCTGCTGCTGGTCCGGCGCGTCCCTGCTCTGCGCCAATATGCTAACCGTACCGCCGTCGCACCACCCAAGAACGCGAAACCGAAAAAACAGCCTGTCCCGGCTGCACCCCCGGTCTCTTCATCACTCAGGGCACGGATAGTAACTGCAGGCCGGCGCGTAGCGCTCGCCAAGACCCAGCAGACCCCGGTAGAAAAACCGAAAGAACCCACGGCGGATATCACCCCAGCGGAAGAGCTGGAGCGGCTCGAGCAGTACCGCAAACAGGTCGAGCTGATGAAACGCAACGGCATCGTCCCGCCGCCGATCCTCCTCCCGCTCATGGGTGCTTGCCATCTCTGCCTAATTGTAAAGAGCTTCTTCTAATGCAGCCCAGACCACGCGATCCCGTACGCCGCGGGCTTCACGGCCCGGCGCGAGTACCCGTCGCTGCAGGCGCTGTACCGCCAGTTCCTCGCGAACCGGGTCAACGACGGCAAGAACGCGTTCGCGATGCGCCACCTCGCGCTGGGCGACTCCTTCCCGGGCATAACCGTCGACCCCGCGCTCGGTTGGTTCCGCGGCACCTACCTCTACGCGCGCCACGTCTGGGGCGCCCAGTCCCTCCGCCCGGCCGCGTGGGTCGCGCCCCTGCGCCAGGAGGCCCTCACGGCGTACATCGCCCTCAACACGGCGCTTGCGCAGTGCGTCCCGTCTCCTCCTCGATTTCTGCCGAATTAAAGTTAATTTACCAGCCCCGCACCGCGGCTCGCCGGCCTCGCGATGCCGCCGTACGCGGACGAGCTTCTCGCGCTCGCGCACAAGCGCGACCCGCGCCACCGCTACGAGTGGACGTTCCACCGCGAGGTCACCCCCGCGCGCATCCTCTCCCTCCGCGCCGCCGACGGCGACCTCGCGACCGAGGGCACTGCAACCGGCAGCCGCGTCAGCGTGCAGGCCCTCGTGCGCTTTGACACCGAGCAGGTGCGCTTCTTCTCCTCTTTCCCTCTCCCTCTCTCCCAAAATCCTCTTTGGCTCTCCTTGACTCTTTTCGAGTTCTGCATCTAACCGAACTGCAGAGCGTGGAGATCTACGACGCGCAGGGCCGCGCGCTGCACACGCCCGCCTCGCCCGCCGTGGACCCCGCGCGCGGGAAGACGCAGCCGGCAAGGGTCCCCGCGCAGCGCACGCGCATCACCGAGTACCTCGTCATCGACAAGGCGATGTACCTCCCCGACGCGTCGTGGCGCTTCCGCGCGCGCCTCGTCCCCGAGCCCGGGCGCACTGTCGCTGTGTAGGGGTGGAAGGGCGTGGACTGGGTGTGTGGACGAGGAGTAGAGTGGGAGTGGATATAATTTCTAGAGAGCTGGGCGGGTGGCAAAAAGTATCATTGTATTATTATGGCGGAGAGTGCTAACCAACTTAAATCGCGACCTGTATGAATTTCTGACGCGTTTTCGGGCACGGGAATTAATATAATGGTACAACGGTCAAGGGTACCGATAGAGGTAGTGGTGCATTAGGCAGTCCTTGCCAGGGTGAGAATTGCCGGTCGGGAACCAGGTGCGTAACAGAGATGTCGAGGCCAGGGATGACCGACTTGAGTTGGGGGCGGATATCCAGCTCCATTGTTCTGGCGAAATCGATCTGAATGCGCTTCAGGGTGGCGGCCCTGGCTGTGATAAACCGGAGGAGGGCCGCATCCGACACCTCCGTGCAGCGGTCTATCCGGAGGACCTGTAGGACAGGACAAGGCGTCGCAAGGCCGGCCACTGGGGTAAAAGCCGCTAGGACGTCGTCATCGATAGATGGACCGTTCCATGTAGAGGACCCGGAGAAGTAGAGTCGCTTTACAGTCGGTGGGAGACTGCAGACAATGTTTTGCAAGGATGATGGTGGGGCCTGGTCGCATCCTAAATGGAGACTCTCCAGACGCAATGAGGAGGATAAGAAGCGGACGAAGGGCTGGTCATCATAAGGGTCCAGATTCGTGCGTTGTAGAAATGTGAATCTAAGCTCCTTCAATGCAGGCAATGAAAGACGGCCGAATAAACAGGATGCGGACAAATCACCCCTGCATTCAACCATCTGGAGAAGACGGTGCTCGACCATGGGCCTGGATGACATCTCAGCGTCCTTGTGAAAGTCAAATGAAAAACTCCGAAGATTTGGGCATTGGGCAATGGCCCATAACGCTGTCTCGCTCGAAATGGATGTTTGGCTGGGCATGGGGAAGTCTCGAGCGAAGGTCGACAGGGAAGTCAACTGGGTCCACCGCACAGGCAGATCTTGGAGGAAAACGCCGTTTCCCAAAATAGAAATGCTGGTGAGGCAGGAACCGCTAAGCACCGCGAGGCGGGCCCATGTAAAATCGGACGGCTCATATGCATTGATTTGGTTCAGTGCAAGGGTCTTCAGCATGGGCACGTCGCTGGCAGTAAGCTGGCCCAACGTCTTGACGAATCCAGCCGGGATGTCGAAATGAATATGCTGCCAACGAGATGCAAATAGGATCAACATCTGCAGGACGGCAGGAGTCCGAGATGGGGTGTCAACTTGAAGGAGGAAGAGGTCGGTCCCGGGACTGTGTAGCGAACTGTGTAGCGAAATCGACAGGGGGCATTCGCCAGAGCGTTGCAACCAAGTGCGGGTGACCTCCAGCCTCTGCTCCAAATGGGAGGTGGCCCAACTACTCTGAGTCGCCCCTGGATCGGCGATATGGATGCTGGCCCAAAGACGGGGAGTCGCGAGCGATATGGCTCTCCACAAGCTGCAGATGCGGCCCAAGAGCACAGGCGCTTCGCGCGCACTCATAACACAGTTATGGTGCTTGGGGAGACAGGACATGAATATCTCTTGGATTATATCCAAGGGCAACCGTCTAACGGGAGAAAGGAGAGCCTTGTGGGCTTGGACATAGGCCTCGAGGCCCTCGCGCTCCGCCGTCAAGTTGCTGAGGGCTGCTTGCATTGCGGCGATTTCATCGTCAAGGCGCTTCAATCGAAGCCCAGGTTCGATAGTGAGGGCTTCGATCTCGACCTTCTCTTCATCGGTGGGACAGTAGTTGGTCCCTAGTTTGGAGGCGAACGGCGAAGCCATCGTGTCGTTCAAACAGTCACAGTGGTTTAGGAAGAGACCAGAGATGCCAAGTTCGATATGGAATCGTCTTGCCGCGGTTTCCTCATCTGGACTGTTGCGCGTTGTTTCCGTTAACCTTCGTTACGTGCTATGCGGCTTATTTAAGCCTCTGCACGTTCAAGTTTGCAGAGGGTCACTGTGCTTCGGATCGTTAGTACATCAGCTTGGCAAAATCCAACACAACATAGCCGAAGAGCCGAAAACAACCGTCTGCGGATCTGCGGGAATGAGTTCTGCATCGAGTGAGCTCGAGTGGGTCCATATGTGTCCACTTTACTCGCAACTACATGTAATTGACTCGGAATGGAATACACGTTTCGTTGTCGCTTACACCTCGTAGTACACATGCATCTTTCACTTTCAAATTATATTTCATACTTACTCGTCTCCTTTCTTCTACCACCCGCCATGCTGCCCATACGGCGGCCCCGGCGGCGGCGCATACTGCCCTGGGGACGGCGCGCGGGGGAATTGGGGCGGCCCAGCGGGCGGTGACATGTACGGATCCGCACCAGGGAACGACGGTGCGCCAGGGAACTCGGGCGCGGGCCCGCTGGGAAAGCCGTACCCGCCGGGAGGCGGTGGGGAACCATATGCGCCAGGAGGGACGGAACCGTACCCACCGGGCGGAGGCTGTGGGGAGCCGTATCCGCCCGGCGCACCGGGGAACGGCGGCGGTCCCGACGGCGGGAGGTACGACGGCGCGTAGGAGGACTGCTCGCCAGGGAAGGACGGCATCCCCGCGCCCGGAGGCGGCGAGCCCGACGGGGGTGCGTACGACGACTGTCCCGGGAACGACGGCGACGGCTGCCCAGGGAACGACGGTGGACGTGAGTCGTACGGGGGCTGCGCTGGCGGCCTGGGCGAGGACGCATGACCATCGCCCGCCGGCCTTGCACCAGGGAACCCGGGCTCCCCAGGCATCTCCCTGCGCCCGTGATTATGCCCGCCCACCAAATGCTGCGCCTGGCTCACGCCCGGGATCCCCTGCGCATAGCCCGCAATCTGGTGCTGCAGCGCGTGCGCCTCGTTCGCGGCAAGCGTGCCTTCCGCGGCGGAGACGCCGCCCTCGCCCGCGTGGCGTATGTTCTCGTGGTTCCGCACGGCGTTCTTGGTCAGGCGCTGCAATACGCTCTGCTTCCGCGCGCCGAGGCTGTTGAGCCAGGTGCCCATGTACTGCATCATCTCGCGCTGGATCTTGGACGAGTTGTTGTGGAAATCAGGGTGGAATCTATGCGGGAAGGGTTACATTTCTGAGGAGGGGAAGAGGATTGAAAGGGCGCACAAGCACGATAGGACGTCGTCTGTCAGATGGTGCACGTTGACCGAGGGATCGTCCCATGCTTTGATAACGAGGGTGACGGTGTGGATCTGGGAGCATTTCAGAAATCGAAGCGACACAGGTGGATATACATATATACCAGAACAATGCGTGCAAGGTGCCCCGCGGGCTCATTGAGGATAAGGTTCTGCAGATATATCAGCCAAAGCGCTTGTTTGAAGAGAGCACGCTCACGAAATGGTCTTTGCTCAAGAACGAATGCGTCGGGTCCGACTACGAACGAGGTCAGGACACTGATTAGAAGATGCTGGAGCTCGATCTTACGGCGCGAAGGTCGTTGAAGACTTCATATTGGTCTTCATTGTTTACGACCTCTGCCGAAACGCTCGACAAGCTGGTGGTGGCGGTCTTCAGAAGGGGTTTAAGGAAGGGCTACGTTGGTGCTGAGCGCAGCGTCGGTGGAAGCGAATGTGAACCGCACCTCAAGCGTCGTGAACACAAAGACTTGCGCAGGATCAGCAGATGGAAAACGAACGTAGAGTCCACGTACCAGAAATCGAGTCCGAGATCTTCTCGAGTAGGGGCCCAAGCCCAGGAATCTTCTCTGCCTTCGCCCTCAGTCTGAAGCACCGGAAAACTCAAACAAGTGACAAACCAATAGTCTTCGAGATCTTCTTCATAACTGCGGGCGGCACGCATCAGACCACCGCACAGATATAATGTAGTATCAAGGCGCACCGGAATCCCTCCAGCTGAGTACCTGCCAGAGGACCGTATGCAGCTCCTGCGGGCTCATGTCCTCTGGGCGCTTCCCGCCCTGGGCCGGCCCCGCACGGATGCGCTCGATGCCCTCCATCTCGCGGGACATCTCGGTCCCGGAGCCGCCAGGGAGCTTGAACAACAGGTCGCGGAGCATCGATGAAGGGTTGCTACCGCCGGGGCCGGAGCGTGTCGTCGAGGCTGAGCGTGCCTTGTCGAGCTCCTTGTTGAGGTCGGACACGGATGCTTGGCTCTGCAAACACGAGGTATTTAGCGAGTAGAGCAGGTGCGGGACGGTGAGATGCGCACGAGATGGTCGCCCGCCTCTATGGAAGGGGTAAGCGACGAACGGGCCGAATGAGACGGGGACCTGACAGACCTCCCAACAGCGAGTGCATGAAATCGCTACCTCCGAAGGTCCCTGTGCATAGATGTTAAACCAGACGGGAGAGCACTGCAAATGTGCGCACCAGTGACGAGCGGCGAAACCCACTTCCCATTCGGCGCCTGGATGCGCACCTGGTCGCCGACGTGCGTGAACACCTCGGGGTGCCCCATTGACACCATCGCAATCTCGCAGAAGTTCGAGTGGGCAGAAAAATCTTCGAGGGTATGTAACTGCCGTAGGAATGAGGACGATGGCAGATAAACGTGAGGAGTGTGCGCACGGATTGGCCGAGGAGCCTGTAGGCCTCGTACTCGTCCTCCTTCCGACCCTGCGACCGATGCTGGCGACCGAGGTGGATGCATCGCTCCAACGTGCGGCGGACGAGCGCCTTGGATGTATCCCAATTGCCAGATTCTGTATTACGTGAATTAGTGGATCCTTGGAAGGGAAAAGCGAGCCTACCATTAGCAATGTAGTTCTTCATCCCCGATCTAGGATCGACCTCAAGTTCCATGGGCTGCAGCTGCAATGAGACCACGACGCCAAAGAAGGGGAAAGAGCACGCACGTCCACAGGTCCTCTCAGAGCGGGGTGGTATTTCCGTGGGTCCTCGCCAGCGCCATAGCCTTTGGGATTATCGATGTGCTCGGTCTTGGGCGATGAGTCTCAGCAGGAGGCGAATGAGTCCAAACTCACTGGAAGATAGACGCCCAGACGCTCTGCAGTAACCTCGAATTCGGCCGTAGCGTATCCGTGCGCCTGGCGCTCGCTTGTGAGGCCCACACTAGATAATTTAAGAAATACTTACCATGAAACCGAGGACCATGCAAAGATTGAGGATTGTCTGAATCTGTACCTTCTTCAAAGTGGCGATATCCACGGCCTTTTGTAATTGTAAACCAAGTTGCAAAGGCAGAGAGCTCCGCAAACCTGACTATAATCGCGTAGCCAATTCCTGCGTGCGTTGATGAGACTCCTGCTCCGAGTAAAATACAGTCGATCGTACCCGAAGTATACTCGCTTGATATCGACGCCGCCGAATTTATGGCCCCTGGAAAGCATGCTAGCAAGCGCGCCGGCACTACCACGTTTGATTAATTCGGCAAGTGCGTCTTCCTGCGAATGGCTGTCGTTAGAAACAGTGATGAGACGGCAGAGAGTCGCGCACAATGTCTCCGTGTCTGAACGCCCTGCCCTCCATGTACGCGAAACTATATAACACGATCGGTGAGCTCGCTATACTTGATGTCGATGGAATGAACGTACGATGGGATGTTGCCTGCGCCGAACGCGTACACGCCGCTTTCGGAGAGGCATAAGAAGAACAAAACGAGGAGGAAAAGAAATGTGATGCTGCTCGCCATTGCTGGTCACTTCAGCAATTGGCGACTTGTAATTCAGGGACTGGGGTGGAGATTGCTGTGCTGGTGCTCGATGTCGTGTAACTGCGGAAGGGTGGCACCTAGGAGATGCATATACATGGCTGTTCAGCAGAAGGGTGACTCACTTTAAGAGCTGGTAAAGACAGGGTCAATGACACAATATTGATAATCGATATAACCTGTCGGAGCTGTTTTACTGGAAAGAAAATGAAGTATCACTTTACAAATGCCATGACAGACTGACCTATAACAGCAGACACTCTTCGAGAATCGAGTGTACGCGGAAGATGGCTTTTGAGGACAAGTTCGATGCTAAGCGCGTGACGTCATGACGCGTTACAGTCAATGAATTTGATGGATGTCCACTTTTGTATTTGTTGTCCTGGATCTTAGCCATAAAATTCATATAGACCTACTATTGGCGAGGGGTTAGTCAGCCACCTTAGATTTCCTTGGCAAATGATGCCGAGCCCTATTCAATTTTGGGATGGTTTGTGCCTGGTACTCAAGGTATACATCCTAAAAGTTGTTTTATATAACCTGGTCCAAATATTTGAGGTTCCGATGCAGCTGTGAATTTATTTCGGTCGGCATGCCCTAAAAGGCAGTAAACACAATAGTCGGCCACCTTGCTAAACAAGCCCCGGAGGGCCGTACTGGGGAAAAATTCTATCCAGGGTCAAACAGGAAGTCCATGCTCAGAATGTACATATGAGCTACAGGAAGGGTATATGAATGTGTCTTTCGCAGCAGCAGGTTCACCCAGATCGCAAATGTCAACAAATGGAAGGCATAGCATAAGATATTGGAGGTGTAGGCACAAGATAAGTAGTGGTAGTATTAGTAGGATGTAAATGAACATAATTGATTGGTTGCTTCGATCCCTAGACTCCCACAACTCCCCAAGAAAATCTCATATTTCCGTTACACCACAAGTAGCGCGTGATTTCAGGTAATGGTCCACAGTGAGATGGTATGTGGACAGTTAAGAAGTCAATGTACATTTCAGAGGGACAGTAGACAAATCAAAAGGTCTGAGTCCAAGCGGCAGACACAGAGTGCCAGTGGTTCTTGAGATATGTAAGGGCTGGGTTTGAGCTAGGCAAAAGTGTAATCCCATGTTCCTCAGTATCCAGTGCAAGCACATCCCCTTCATTTGAAACTTGAAGTGTCGGATCCGAGTGCCTGACATCAGGGCTACACCACGAGCCCAAGAAGTCCTGAAACGGTGGAGAATTGGTGGAGAAAACGGTGTAGCGAGCGTCGGCCGAAAGTCTAAGTTAAGAAATGATGGTTCTCACCCTTCAGATTCCGATCAAACACCGCGTAACTTTTGATCCGCACATCATCTTGGCCTGAAATTCGGTATGAGAGGTCTCACGAAGTTGTAGTCCGTCCCTCAATACCAAAATACCACATATCTAAATCATTGATGAGATATTCACAGGTGGCCGACTAACTAGGGGTGGCCGACTTGTTATATCCATGCAGCATCCCCAGTCTTCTCGTCGACCTTCCGGTAGCTCCGGTAGGTTCCGAGGCTCCGGTATATTACCGGAGCCTCCGAACCATCCGGTACCATCGGGTTTTTACGCAATAAAGGATTACTGAGCGTTTCCCGTTTATCCGTCTTCCTTCCTTTTCACTTATTGTCATACGACTTCTCATCAGCCCATCTGACTTGACTTATTGTTAAGAACCACTCTCCTTCCTTTTATGGAATACAATTAGATACTTAGTATAAATACGTCTTTAATATGTCCTGTACGTCAGATTGATAATTGACGTTGCTTGGCTCACTTCCCTTGCACTGAGTCGTCTCCGTCGTCTCCGGTTCCCTCCGGTACTCGGACTTGTCTTCCTCTATCGGATACCTGCTGGTTAGGGTAGTCACTCACCCTTGACCCCCTGTGGTGTTGTGATCTTCCTTCGTATACGTTCCGGACCCTCCGGCCCTCCGACGCTCCGACATACCGGAGCCTCCGGTCCCTCGGCCATTACTCTTTGGGTCCACTTCGGCTCGGTATATAACAGTATTATCAATCTCCCTACTCTGACTGGCAATGTCTCGTCTTCCTAATCCAAATCTACCCAACACGGAACAAATCGAACGTTCCAACACTGGTCGGACTGATCGGGAACCTCGCCGAGAATCCCGTATGTTCAGCCAGATCGTTCCAATGAGTACTCCGGTCCAAGTTCTCGGTCCGTCGATGTACCCGTCTATTCCGGTATCACCCACCCTTCGATACACTCCGCATTTCACTCGGAGTTCACCTGCGCCGCCTATGCCGTCTCCGACAACAATTCCGGGGTTAGTTCTCAATCCCCGGACCCCTGAGAATCCGGTGAGATATCCGGCCTCCCCCCATCCACGCCGCGCTGCAGCAATCTCTCGTAGCGTATCTCCCATCGCTGGGGCTCGTATCGTTGAGGTTCCGGAAGATCCCCAGGAGGCTTCCGAAGACTCCGTACATTCCGGAGGTCATGCAGCAAGCCTCCACTTATCGGAGGAGCTTCCCGAGCGTGATCCTGCTCCTTCCATTCATGACGGGGGCAGTAACAACGGCGATGGAGGCGATGGTGGCAGTAATGGTGGTGGTGGTGGAGGTGGTGGTGCTGGTCCACCGCCCGGCCCTCCCGGAGGTCCACCCGGAGGTGGCCCCGGAGGTCCCGGCGGTCCTGGTGGTCCTGGTGTTCCAGGAGGTCCAACCAGAGGCCCCCCTGGCGGTCCACCTGGTGGTGGCCCCGGAGGTCCCGGTATACCTCGGGCTCCTCGTCGTGTTACGACGCCTGAGGCCAACAAGGCCTTAATTATGGACACCATCCGGACCTTCCGGGATGCCATCAATGTGTTCTCCGCTCGTCCCGCGGACCTTCCTCCTCGTTCCAACCGATCCAATCTCCGTAATCCAGACACCTTCGATGGATCGGATCCGGCTAAACTCTCGTCCTTCCTCACCCAGTGCTATTTGCACTTCGCGGAGCGCCCGCAAGACTTTCCGGACGACGATGATCGTATTCTCTACATCATTTCGTACCTCCAGGGCAGCGCTCAGCAATGGTTTTCCCCCAACCTTTACGACCCGACCATCATTCCGGTCTGGGACGGCAACTTTGCCGTCTTCATTCAGGAGCTTACGTTAAATTTTGGGCCGCATGATCCAGTTGGGGATGCCGAGGACAAGATTCGCGCGTGCCGGATGAAATCCGGCGACCAGATCACCACTTACATCATCGAGTTTGACTTCCTTTCAGTCTTGACCCGGTGGAGCGATAACGCCCTCCGGTATCAGTTTTACGAAGGACTTCCCCACCGGATCAAGGACGACATGGTTCATCACAACTATGCCAACACCCTCGACGGAGTGAAGTTGGTCGCTCGCATCGTCGATGGCCGGTACTGGAAACACGAGGCGGAGAAGCTCCGGGAGCGTGAACGCGATAAACCCTCCGGTTCCGGTGGCGGTAACGCTACCGGAGGTCAATCCGGCAACCCGAAACCCAGTAATCGGAATTCCGGCAAGGGTTCCAAATCTTCCAACGCTCCCGCACCCTCCTCTACTGCTGCGACTGCCGGTAACAATGCCGGACGCTCCGGTAACCAGGGCAAAGGCAAGGCCAAATCGTCCGACGCCACTCCTGCCGCCCGCGCCTACGCCGACAAACTCGACGCCAGTGGAAAGATCAAGCAGGACGAACGCGAGCGTCGACGGAAGAATAACCTCTGCATGTACTGCGGAGGTAAAGGTCACACAGCCGACAACTGCAACAAGCGTCCTGGGCAGGCAAGCGCCAAAGCCGCCCAGGCCTCGACCTCCGGTACGACCACCCAGGCTCCGGCGGCTCTGGCTACGCCGGCCGCCGCGGCTGCTGAGTCAAAAAATTGATCAGCAACTCGGAATCCTCTGCACCTGGTCCGAGTTGCGTTGACTCACGGGTGCTCACCGAGGTTCGTCTCAACGCTTCCGCTCTCTTCCCTAATGCCCTTTACGTCTCTCTCGATATTTCCTCCCTCCGGTCGGACATCTCCGAGCCGGAGCTATGCTCTTCCATGTCTCCATCTCTTCTCTCTCGAGTAGTCGCGGGATTCAACTCCCATGTGCGTGCGCTTGTGGACTCCGGATCATCTCATTGTTTTGTATCATTGAAAGTCTGCGAATCTAATGCGTTTTCCACGTATACGGTGGACCCGGTGCGGGTCCGGTATCTCGACGGCTCATCTTCCATCATCAACCGGATGCTCCGGTTGTTGCTCCGGTTTCCTTCTGGCGAAGTTCAATACATGGACTTCTTCGTCACACGTCTCGATTCTCCTTGCGATCTGGTCCTGGGATACAATTGGCTCAGCCGCATTAATCCGTTGATTAACTGGTCCGAAGCCTCTATCACATTCCGGCCCGATCCTGTAAGGGAATCCCTGTCGACAACCCCGGAAATGATTCTGGGATCTGCTACGGTAGTTCCGATTACGGACGAGGCACCTCCGGTACAAGTCATTCCGGCTCCGGCGCCTACACCGACTCCGACGATTCCGCCATCTCCCGCTCCTTCTATGGAGACTCTTGCTCCTTCCATGGAGATTCCGGAGGCCTCCGGGCCTCGTCCTCTCTCTACCCCTCCGCTTGTGTCTCTCGTGTCTGCTGCGGCTTACCGCTCCATCATTCGAGACAAGGATTGTTGTCAATATACAATGCGCGCCACTCCCTCGGAAGAAGCCCGTGCCCGGTTTGCTTCCGCATCTGCTCCGGACACTTCCGGTATACCTTCCGAGTACCACGAGTTCGCTGACGTCTTCTCGGAGCAGGAAGCTTACAATCTTCCTCCTCATCGAGAATTCGACCTCAAAATCGAGCTCCTGGAAGGCGAGGAGCCTCCGGTCGGTCATGTCTACTCCCTTTCGCCTTGTTATATACCGTGCCGGAATGGACCTAGGACGAGATGGAAGATGGGCCGGAGGTTCCGGAGGCTCCGGTTAGGACCGGAGGTACCGGAGGGCCCGGAAGAGGTCCGGTGCAGTATAAAGGAAGGATAGCAACACCACAGGGGGTTAAGGGTGAGCTAACGCCTTGACTGACGAATAACCGGAAGTCGAGGTACCGGAGGTGATAAGGAGGTACGAAGACGACTCAGATCAAGAGGAAGAACCAGGCAACGATTAACGTTAATAATCAAACTGAAGTACATGAAGTAAAGACGTAGTATTTAAGTGGAATACCTAATTGTATTCCCAAATAGGAAGGAGAGTGGTTCATGACAATAAGACAAGTCATGAGGTCTGATGATATGTTGTGAGACAATTAAACGGAAGATGAGAAGACGGGTAAACGGGAAACGCTCAGTAAGCCTTCATTGCGTAAAAACCCGATGCTTCCGGAAGGTCCGGAGGCTCCGGTATATGACCGGAGCTCCGGAACCTACCGGAGCGACCGGAAGGGCGATGGGAGGTTTTGGGATGTTGCATGGATATAACACGCCTACCGAGCTCGCTGCCCTTCGGGACTTCATCGACAAGAATTTGAAGTCGGGATTTATATACCCGACTCGTTCAAGTCATGGAGCTCCTATTCTCTTCGCTAAGAAGAAGGACGGTAGCCTCCGGTTGTGCGTCGACTACCGAGGACTTAGTCGGATTACGAAGAAGGACCGCTATCCGCTTCCTCTCATCGCCGATCTCCTCGATGCTCCCGGGAAGGCTCGCATCTATACAAAACTTGATCTCCGGCACGCATACCATCTCCTCTGGATCGCTCCGGGTGACGAACCTAAGACAGTGTTTCGTTCTCGCTATGGGTCCTTCGAATTCCGGGTTGTTCCAGAAGGCCTTACCAACGCTCCGGCCGCTTTTCAGCGGTTCCTGAACAGTTTGTTCGCGGATCTGTTGGACGTGTACATTGTCATTTATTTGGACGACATATTGATCTATTCCGATGATCCGTCCCAACATACCGAACACGTTCGGGAAGTGCTCCGGCGCCTCCGGAAGGCCGGACTCTACTGCAAACTCTCAAAATGCGAGTTTAGCGTCACCACCTGCGAATATCTCGGTTACATCCTGTCGCCGGAAGGCTTCCGGATGTCTCCGGACAAAGTTTCCGCCATCGTTGATTGGCCGGAACCCCGGAAAGTGAAGGACGTTCAGTCCTTCCTTGGGTTTTGTAATTTCTATCGGCATTTCATATGGAACTACTCAGCGATCACGATCCCTCTTACTCGCCTCACTCGTTCCAACGTCCGATGGGATTGGACCCCAGTTTGCCAACTCGCATTTGACACCCTCAAGCACGCGTTCACGGAGGCTCCGGTACTTTCACACTGGATTCCGTTCCGGCAGCTCACTGTCGAAACCGACGCCTCCGACTACGCAATCGCCTCGATTCTCTCCATCCTCGGAGATGATGGCGAAATTCATCCCATTGCGTTCCGGTCTCGGACGCTCGGTCCGGCCGAACTCAACTACGACACTCATGACAAGGAACTCTTGGCCATCTTCGACGCCTTTAAACACTGGAGGCATTACCTCGAAGGACCGGAGCTTCCGGTCGACGTCGTAACCGACCACAAGAACCTGGAATACTTCGCGACGACCAAAATCCTCACTCGCCGCCAAGTCCGGTGGTCGGAATACCTGTGCCACTTCAATATGGTTATCCGGTTCCGTCCGGGTAAGCTCGGAGCTAAGCCAGACGCTTTGACTAGACGATGGGACGTCTACCCTAAAGAGGGGGATAGGGCTTACAGCCAATTGAATCCTCAAAATTTTCGCCCCATTTTTACTCAAGATCAACTCACTGCGTCGCTCCGGGCCACATTCCTCGAGGAAATCACCCTCAGTTCCTCCATCGTTATGGATGTTGAGAAGCTCTATTCCGACATTCGTGCCCACTACAACGATGACCCAGCCGCCGTTGCGGGCATTGCTTCCGCAGCCTCCGGCACCACTCCGCGCTGGAAACTCGACCCTTCCGGTATGCTCCGGCTCTATGATCACATTTACGTTCCAGTGGTTTCCGGAGATGCTCCGGATCAGCTCTGCGTACGTGTTCTGCAGAATTTGCATGATCACGAGTTGGCTGGCCACTTTGGACAAAATCGCACATTAGCACTCGTACGCCGTGAGTACACTTGGCCGGAGGTTCGGACCTTCGTCCGGGACTACTGTCGGTCGTGTGTTCTATGCGAGCGCAACAAAAAGCCTCGGCATCGGCCTTACGGACTCTTGAAACCCCTTCCGGTTCCGCTCCGGCCTTGGCATTCCATTTCCATGGACTTCATCGAGCAACTCCCTCTCTCCGGCGAGTTTGACTGCATTTTGGTGATTGTTGATCGGTCATCCAAACAGGTCATTCTCATTCCTTGCGATACCCACATCAATTCGCCGGAGCTCGCTCGCCTGTTCCTCATTCACGTCTTTTCCAAACACGGTGTTCCGGCACATGTTACGTGCGACCGGGGCTCCGAATTCATCGCTTCCTTCTTCCGGTCGCTGGGCGAACTTCTCAATATGGAGATCCATTATACTTCCGGTTATCATCCGGAGGCTGACGGTCAAACGGAACGTATGAATCAGACTGTTGAGCAATATATCCGCATCTACTGCTCGTATCAACAGGACGATTGGGACCGACTCCTTCCGCTTGCGGAATTCGCTCTCAACAACGCTCCGAATGCTTCGACCGGCATCTCCCCTTTCTTCGCCAACAAGGGTTACAATCCGGCAATCACGGTCCATCCGGAGCGTGACGTTGCGAACATGTACGCCAAGGATTTTGTCGTTGATCTTCAGGAACTGCATCAGTTCCTCCGGGAGCAAATCACATTTGCCCAGGAGCGGTACAAGGAAACCGGAGACCGGAAACGCGCTCCGCAACCTCCGCTTTCGATTGGCGACCAGGTTTTTATCCTTGCGAAACATCTTCACACCAGCCGGCCAACTCCGAAATTCTCGGAGACGTACCTTGGCCCTTATGAAGTTATTGGCAAACCCAGTGCCGCTTCTTATACCATTCGGCTTCCGAAATCGTTGTCACAGGTCCATCCAGTTTTCCATATTTCCCAACTTGAACCGCACGTTCCGAACCCATTCCCGGGACGCGAGGAGCCGCCTCCGGCAGCCGTAGAAATCATCGACGGCGAGTCACACTTCCAAATCAAGCAAATCGTTGACTCGAAGATCGACCGGAGGTTCCGAACTAAGCTCCGGTACTACGTCGAATGGCTCGGATACGAGAATACCGACGATCAGTATGCTTGGGTTGGGGCGGACGACTTGGACGCGGCCGAACATATCGACAACTTTCACCGGCGCTTTCCGAATAAGCCCGGACCCGAATATTAACTCATCACACAAAATTAAAACCAAGAAAACAAAATTCAACCAATTCAAAATACAACACTCATTTCACATATTTACAAATGTCTATTTTGTCCTTGGGCCTCCAGGGCCTTCACACCGCGCTTCCGGACGCTTCCGGCTTTTCCGGAGCCTCCGGCTCCCCCATCTCCTCATCTGAATCGTCCATCACGAAGACTCCATCCTCCTCGTGGAATCCGGCTGGCGCTCCCGGCTGCAGCACGAGAGTCTGGAACTCGCGCACCTCCGACTCCCTCTTCACCTGCACCGGAGGCTCCGGTGCTGGCGAAGGAGTGGGCGGCGGAGGCGGGACAGGCTCGGGGTCGGGCTTGAAGGTAAGGACCGTAATGGTCCTCGCCTCCGCAGCCTGGCTCGCAACTCGGGACGTCACGGCGATTTGTTCTTCGGGCCCTTCCGGCCCCTCCAGCGCCCCAGGCGCGTCCACCTCCATCCTCTCATCCTCCCCGCCGTCCGTGGACCGGAAATCCTCCGGCCAGGATTCGGAACGGGCTCGGGGCGCAACCGGAGCCTCCGGTTCCGCCTCCGAGTCCTCCGACTCGACGGGTTCCATCTCCTTCTCCGCCACCTCGGGGCTTCCGCGCTTCATCAGCCTCCGGCGTTTCGCCGGGGGCGCATCCTCGTCCCTCTCCGGCTCCTCGGCGGCCAGGTCGAGCTCCGCCTGCTCCGCGAGGGAGAAATCCCATTTGGAAGCCTCCATGTCCGCCGCCATCCAACGGAGCATCCGCTCAACACCGGGCGGTACCTCCCGACCACTCTCCGGCGCCGCAAGGGTCTGAAGGATAAGCTGGCACGCCCGGTATGCCAGCTTATAGCGCAACATAGTGCGCCCCACCTGCTCCCCGAGGTATCCGACGTGGGCATCGAGCTCCCGGAGCTTTTCTCGCACACTTTCTTTGCCCTCCGCCTTCCGGGCCCTCCGTTCCCGCTCCTTCCGCGTGCGATCGCGCACCTCACGGTTGCTCCGGTCCCCCCGCTCCGTTCGGGGGTTCCGGCGCGTCCGCGAGGGCCCCGCAACCGGTGCGGACCCTTGGCGACGGGCCTCCTGTGCCGCACGTCGCTTGTTGACGCGAGGCGGTCCGAGGGGCCGCGCGCGACTGCACTGGATGTGCTTCGCACGGCACCGGCGGCAGGCGGTGCGTCCCGCCTCGACCACGCACACCTCCCCACTCTTCCGGCAAGAGTCGCAAACTACGAAAATCAAAAAAAATCGTTAGTACCGGAACTTCCGGTTTTCACTGCGACGCACCATTCTCCCCCTCCTGCTCGACGTCGCTGTCGTCCTCGTCGTTCAGCTCGTCCAACTCGCCTCCTCCCTCCGCACGCTCCGGTGACATCGACTTCAGCGTTTCGATCGCTGGCACTTCGTCGAATGCCGGGGCCTCCGCGTCCAACAACTCCAGATCACGCGCAAGCTGGAGCGCACGCGCGGCATCCTCCTGGGCGACCTCCGCGCGGTGGGAGGCCTCCACCGCCTGCTCCTGGTACGCGGTGATCAGCACCCGCCGGCGTTGCTCCCGCTCCTCGTAGAAGCGCTGTACGGCTTCCTTGCGCAATTCCACCGTCGTCGCTCGCGCCTTCCCCTTTCCGGATTTTTTGCCGTTGCCGGCGTCGCTGCGGTCGCTGTCGCTGGACCCCTTGCGCCCACTGTCGGTATTTCCGTGGCTCGACATCGTTTTTTGGTGTTCTTGTACCGGAGATGGTGGTGGTGCGAAAGAAAGAAAGGTCTGAGTCAAAACCAACAGCACGTGACTTTTTGATCTTGTTTATTTTCCCACGCTTCTTCATTGTTCGACAAACTTCATTCCTTTTGGGTTCCTCATGGGAGAGGAACCTAAGAGGGGGATACTGTTATATCCATGCAACATCCCCAGTCTTCTCGTCGACCTTCCGGTAGGTTCCGAGGCTCCGGTATATTACCGGAGCCTCCAAACCATCCGGTACCATCGGGTTTTTACGCAATGAAGGATTACTGAGCGTTTCCCGTTTATCTGTCTTCCTTCCTTTTCACTTATTGTCATACGACTTCTCATCAGCCCATCTGACTTGACTTATTGTTAAGAACCACTCTCCTTCCTTTTATGGAATACAATTAGATACTTAGTATAAATATGTCTTTAATATGTCCTGTACGTCAGATTGATAATCGACGTTGCTTGGCTCACTTCCCTTGCACTGAGTCGTCTCCGTTCTCTCCGGTTCCCTCCGGTACTCGGACTTGTCTTCCTCTATCGGATACCTGCTGGTTAGGGTAGTCACTCACCCTTGACCCCCTGTGGTGTTGTGATCTTCCTTCGTATACGTTCCGGACCCTCCGGCTCTCCGACGCTCCGACATACCAGAGCCTCCGGTCCCTCGGCCATTACTCTTCGGGTCCACTTCGGCTCGGTATATAACACGACTAATCCCTTGCTGATAGTAGGCCTGAGAAGGAATGGCCCGCTCGCAAGTCTCGGCCAACTTGCCTCCCTCGCTGGCTAGATGCTAGAAAACCATTCAATAGAGTCAACTTGAGCTGTAAGAGTAAAAAACTCAGAAAATTAAAATATTTAATGAATTAAAAGAAACCTGGCAGCCAATCAGGAGATGGGAAAATTGACTTTAATTTATTTAATATCAGATTTCATGGCAGCCTGGGAGCTCTGGTATGATCGGACAAAAAGGACATTGCATGTTTGAGACCTGGTAACCGAAATGGTACCAGGAATTAGCTAACTTCAGTGCAATCTGAGGACCAAAATCCCACGTTGCATAAAATATCAGCCTGAAATTGAACCTCTTTCTAGTAGTTTCAGCCATACTGATTTTGCACTCCAAGGGATTCGAAAATCGGATATCAGGTCGAAAAGTTTTTTTGACCTTCCTCTAGACCCCCCCTCCCCCTCCTTCCATATAGGGAAGGATTTTCCCACCCCTAATGCGGACATTTCGCGCAGGCGCTTCACCCAGCATCCCGCATGTCTACAATCTATTGCTGTATATTTCTGGATGCTACTACAGCCTATCAGTGCTTCCACTGCTTCACACTGTGCCCTTTCCCTGAGAGCATGCCTGGCAAATCCAAGATTTTTGTACTATATGTTCAAATCCCAGACAAGAATGGTGGAACTGTGTTCGGTAAGTGCAGAATTATTGGATGGGTAATATAATTTGTTTACCCAGCAGTTTTCACAGCCCTTTTCGGGACACTCGGCAATGATAGACGTGTTGTCTCAATTGAATTCTGGGATTTCTTCTGGCAACTATCACAGCTACCGGGATTTAATAGCACCCCTTGGCCGTGTTTGCCTGGTTCTTCAGGATCATCTGGGCCTAGTGGTTGGTAACATTCCCTTTGGTGATTTGCCTCTTTCGATTGCTGGTGCATCCGCAAATTGTACAGGCCGCCGGTATATGTCCTGGCGACATTTCGGGCACTGTAGAGTGCTGGTACTGGTAAATTTTGTCTGCAGAATATGTCAGCTTCTTGATGAGAACAGCCATAGATCTCGGCACTATTGCCTTTGCCCTTGCTCTTTGCCATGACCGTGGCAGACATTGTCCAAATTGGGAAGACCACGTTCTGGACATTCTGTGAGTCCTAAAATGATGTTTCTACCCTTCTATATTGTTTTCTGAGCATTTCTATGCCTTCCTGAGAGTCCTACACAACTTACATATAAAAGTTTTTTTCAACCCTCGACCAGACCCCACCCTATATCCGAAATTTTAATCCCGACAGCCCCTTGTTGCACTCTATAAAGTATGAGCCAAAATGGGTCACCAAAAGTACTTGTATTATTAGCCATTTCATTCCTCTGGAAATGCAAGGTTCAGCTTAATGTTCCACCCTGCCTGAAATGTAACCAGAAATAATTGATTTCAGTCCTGCCAAAATTTGGATCCCCTACCAGATTTCAGTGGGACTTAACTCAATCCTTTAGGTTCACAATCCTTCTGGGCTTAGATTCAGGTCCAAACTTGAGGTTTGGTCAGCACCAACCCACTATATTTTTTTTTTGAATCAGATTTATTTTGGCCTCTAGTGTGTACACTATGGTAGCCATTCTTCTACACTTGGGGGATTGATATTCTGTCTTAAACGTCATCTTGTGTAATTGTCCACAGCAAAAATACCTTTCAGGCCTACTCTAGGCCCTACTCAGATGGACATGCCTAAGCACTGGATGTAGGATAAGGGGTATAGGCCCGTGGCTGGGCACTGATTAGTAATGTAAGTGGAACGGGTGAGAGGGGAAAAAGGCTGCTATGGCAGCGACAACTCATTGGACGTCAGGGAAGGGACAGAGCAACGACTGGGGAGTTTAGGTTATTGGTTTGAGCTGGTCTGTTTTGTAATCTGGCCTGTAGGATTTTAACCTGATTTTGGTGTACCCAGATCATAATTTCATTTGACTAGTTTATAGAACAATATGGGTCGTACTGAAACTATGAAAAAAGGCTTCAATTTCAGCTCTCATTTTCGGTAATTTGGTACTTGGGGCGCCGGATTGAACATCAATTTGCTAATCTCCGGTGAGAACCATTGGGGCAACTGTGGGTGCAATAGGTAGCGGCACCTCAGCCGAGAATGAGATAGCCCTGCACGGCACGTCCATGATCTGTGGGACAAGCAGATGCAGCATATGGAGGGCAGGCCACCGCAGGGGTGCGTGAAGACTTGCCAGAGTTGGAGGGAGCAGAATGACAAACACCAAATGGACACCACAGGGAAACCATCTTCTCGGTGCATGTGGCAATACACACAATGCAGATCTTGAAGCTGAATTTTTTTTTAAGAGACCCAGAGGGAGAGCCGCATTATCCAGGGGCGATTTCAACAGTGAGCAATATGACATGGAGTGTCCCGTGCAAGGGGTGGATTTCGTGGAGGAAAATCTCTTCGCTGGATTAGAAGGTGTCTGAAATAAAAAGGCAGGTGACAAGAGTAGAATGGTAGATATAAATGATGCACAGGTCCAGCAGCTGGCTGACTTTGGCCTGCAACTCAAAGCTTTCAGTGGCCATGGCTCTGCAAAAAAAGTCAGATCGAGGATGAAAGAAAAGAACAAAGGACAAACTAGGTGAGAACCAGTCCAGGAGATGGGAGCAAAAAGCAGAAAAGATGAGACACGTCTACCTTGGTGTCTACTGCCTTTTATGAAAAGCCTCTGAACTTCCGAGACTGAATGTCCTCTTGCGTCTGGGCTGGGGGCAAAAGGATGAGCATCCTGGTGAACCTTGATGTACCTGCGCGTCTGGTGCACACGAAGCGACAGTTCCTCCAGAGCGTGGTACGGTCGGACGCGCGAGGCACATGAGCCATGTGTCACGCGGATCACGGCTCCGGACCCCTGGTCATGCACGTGTCACGGGCCACAAACAAAGCGTGGTACGGTGGCTGTCCAAAAATTACTATAAAAGGAAGGAGGCACTATTGAGTGTCCAGGCATCTCAATGAATTTACATGGGAGTGGGTCCGTAACAAAGCCTCAATTCACCGCCGGAGTATACCAGTCTGATCCTGTGTGATGGTAAATTTACCCGACTCCTTAGCTAAACCTACTCAACAAAATCACTCATTACACTGGGATGTGAAGGTCAATTGCAGTGAAAAGTCACTCAGAAGATTCAGGCCAATTGGGGTTTTAAATACACACCTGGATTCATGTAATTCCGTTGAGAAATGAGGGAGATAGGTGGGTTACAAAAACAGACATCCATCAAATCCATGGATTACAAGGGAAAGTGGTGGTGAGGTCGCTCTGCACAAGCTTGCGACGCAGCCCCACCACTTCTCGGACCGCATCTTCGTAATGCCCAACAGCGGTGAGGCTGGCATCGAGGTTGTGCAGTGAGGTGGGAAGATCATTCGTAGTGGTGGGGTCCATCTCTGCGGCAAGGCCGCGACGAATGCCTACTGCTTCTTCAAGTTCACAGACACGCACCTCATCTCCGTAACGACCGACAGCACACAATACAACATCTAAGCTGTGCAGTGGCTGGGCGAGATCCTGGTCACTCTCCGCAAGGCCGCGATGAATCTCGACCGCTTCCTCGCATGCAAGCGCATGCACGGACGGCATCTTGGAGACGACCGGCAACTGCGAGGGCGAGATGGAGGCCACGCAGGGACCCCGCGAGATCCTTGGTGAACGCGGGGTCCCTCTCCGCAAACCCACGGTTGTGAACCTCGAATTCTTCACTGGCACGTACGCAGCGACGCATCCTGCGGAAGGCGAAAGTTAGGCCCTGCACAATGAGTGGGCAAGATCCCCGGTTAAGGCGGGGTCGCTCTGGGTAAGGGTGCGCCTAAGTCCGACTGTCTCTTCGCAGACGCCGAGCGCCGCTTCGGCGCACCCAGCGGCGTGGAGGTTGCGAACTAGATTGTACAGCGAATCTGCGAGATCCTCGGTCGACGAGGTCGTTCTGTGCAGCAGCTCGACGGACTCTTTGTAGGGTAGGCACCGACGCCGCTTCGAACCAGCCCGCGGAGAGGCTGCTTGCAAGCCTGGGCGAGAACCTGGCGCTTGCGACGAAGGGCACTGAACACGTCGCTCATCTTCTTCGTGGCGACCCAGCGGGCAATGTCCAACAATGAGCCAATCATTTTCGACGGTGGGGTTCGTCTCTGCAAGACCCTCAAAGACTGTTTGTTCATCGGCGCGCAAGGCATCCTCGGCCAGATATCGCGCGCTCTTTTTCTTTCTTTGAATCGAGATCGCGCCGCGATGAATAAGCACGTCAGGATCCTCCTATGAGCGGGGTGACGCCGTTGGAGTACAAAGCTTTCCGGGCCATCGCACCAACGGTATGCTTTTAAGAGAGGCGTCAGCACCGCTAACAATAAACCCATTGGAATGGACGAACCGGTGGAGGTACGCTCCGACTTCGGGCTTAGTGGGGCCTGGTCGGGGTCCGAATTCCAGAAAGATGACGAGTCAAGAGACGGCGGGAGCACGAATGGATAGGGCGCGGACTTGGGTTCATTCCTCGTCGAGGAACACAGGCCCCTTGCCAGGAGCTTGCGCTACAACCCGACTGCCACTCATATATAGAAAATCACCTTGGACATTGCACGTCGATAAGCGAAGGATTGCATTGGCCACCGAGTATCTGATCGATCTGACCCGCATCGACGAGCACGGCCTGAGGCGGAATGCGCTCCGCGACTTTGAATTGAATATATGCACCCCAGATCCTGTAAAGGTTTGACATGAGGAATTAAATAGCCAACTTCTGTGTATAATATCCCTCGCGGTGCGGAAAATGTGTAAAATAATACCATAACGACAGGCCGACGGGCCTATGCATCCTCGTCCTCCACCTCCTCCACGCGCGCGGCCCGGCTCTGCGGGCGGGACGTACCCGAGTCGTCCACCTCCTCGATGAACGCGCCGCCCCCGTTCGTACTCGAGTCTGCGCCTGCTTTCGCCTTATCGCCCTTTCTCTTCTTTGTCTTTTTCTTCGGCAGGTCCCACTCCCAGAGCGGGATAAACGACTCGACCTGTGGATGGACAATTAAGATATGGACTGGCGGTATACGAGTGAAGTTACGCACAAATCCGACGTCGGCGAATAACTTTGGAAATATCCATATTCCGGGGCTCGCGACGACGACGGTGATGATGTAAAATATGAGCCGCACGATGGCGATGGCGAAGAACAGCCCTATGAGGCCGAGCATGCCCATGCTGAGGTAGTACACGCCCAACCGCATGATGGGCGGCCACAGCGGGAACATGACGCCCCCGAGCATGATCCCGACCATCAGCACGGCGCCCGCGTACGTCGTCCACTGCGAGCCCTCGAAGAACCACACGTAGTACTCGTCCGCAACGAACTTCTGCTCGGGGATGACCTGCAGGACCTTGGGTGAGGACGATGAGCTGCCCGACGGGGCGCCGCGCTGCACGCGCAGGAAGAACGCAAAGGTGTTGACCGCGGCGAGGGTGGTGACTGCCTCGGCCTCGCTGGTGATCTTCGGGAGGCCCTTCTGCTTCGCGTACGCAGGCGAGAGCAGCGCCTTGATCGCGGATTTCCCTGCGGACGTACGTACATGAGAACAAAGGCGGGATGGCGACGGAGTGCAGCCCACCCTTGAAATAGTCGAATCGTTTTCCGTTGAGTGCGCCGACTCGTACTTTGATACCGGCGGACCCGCTGCGCAGAAACATGGCCACCTTTCTCAGGTCTGGCGGAGCCTTGGCTTGTTGTTCCATGTCTATTCAGAGATGAGAATTGGGATAGAATTGGCTTGAATATCCCAGACTAACCGAGAAAATTGTCTCTATCGACGCGTCGACGTGGACTCGGTAGTAGACGCGATGAATGAGCTGGCAATCACTGACGTGTCTAAGTTAGCACAGCCCCTCGCACCCAGCTCCCATGTTGTCACGGTCTCATGCTAGCTGTCGTGTTGTGTTCTCTTCGCCAAAAGTCTTCAAAAGTCCTTTTCAAGTCATGAAACAACAGTGAAGACCTTAACTCCGTCGACTTCAAGCGGAATACTTCGGGAATCTCTTGACTCTTTCCCGGTCATCCCTTGAATCTGATGGACGTCTGCGGAGCTCCCCAGCTCCAGATAGACATGAATATTATTCTGATTTATCTCACTGTTCTCGGACCAGCGCTGCCACTTTGCATCACAACGTTAACAACCATCATGAATAAACTTGGCAGCTATCATCCTCGACCCTAGCCTATATCACCTTCCGGGCCAGAGCTCGTTTCCGATTCTTTCCCGACTGCGTGGTACGGTACTACGGCCATGGGGTTGCTCTGGCCTGCAAACTCTCAACAGACTTGTGGTCGTCACGACCTAGAATATCTTCCCGCCGGTCTCCCATCTCTCCCGCCCGTGGCCTTCCATCTGTCCCGATATTTTTCGAGAAGCATTCGGGTATCGAGTCCATAATCCTGGCCCTCGGCCCCTCGGGCATCCCATCGGTCGCCCATCCCGAGACACACTGGCAAAAGTGAATATTCAGCTCGGATTATGCTGCCTAATCGTCACCTGAAAGCACTACTTTCGGCAACATGTTCAGCTGGCGGCATTTTTGCTATTGGCTCGGCATTTTCCGAGCCAATGGCAAAAATGCCGCTGGCTGAATAGGTTGCTGAAAAGGATCTTTTCAGTTAACAATCAGCTGAGCCGAATATTCGATTTTGCTGGTGTGAGAAGGATGGGAGTATAGGGATCAAATGATGGCGGACATTGATGGCGGACATGATGGCAGACAAACGGCTGTGGGCATATGCTTGGGCGGGAAGGCCTGGAGGCCAGGGCTTGTGGACTAATTAGCGCGGGCCAAGAGCCTCGGATCATTCTCCACATGTACTTGCCCTACCTTCTATGTCTGGAAGTACATAGCTTCGGGCCAATCCCTCTATGGGAAGACCTGCACGTCTTTGACTGTGGCTGAACCACTTCACGTGTACCCCCTGGGGCCAATGTCCAGGGCCTAACCCTCGACCTCTTTATCCTGTCCTACTTTTGTTGCAGAACAAGAGGAGGAACTGGTAGTGTTTGATGTCCTCCCCGCGATCAAACAAATAGCACCGGGCCGCGAAGCGATCACGTGACACATCAACGCGACGCGTCTGTATAAAACTCACGGGCCTTGTTTGCTCCCTCTTTAGCGAGGTTGGCGTCTAACCTCCACCGCCTCGACTTCTGCTAGCTCAACGGTTCGCATGCAGTTGTTGCCCGCCGGATGCTTCAGTCAGACCTTGTGGTCCAGACGTCGCGAGCTAGCAGGTCCATATTTCTTTCTTCCTTTCTCTGCTGGGTCGCGCGGTTCGCATGCAGTTTTTGCCCGCCGTACACTTCTTGTCAGTCCATATGGTCCAGATGTTGTGGTGATCCAGCAGACCCCCAGTTATTTTATTTTCTATCTCTCCCCCATGCTCCGCGCTTTCAGCCCATCACCCCTCCCCAGGTTTGCCTAGTTTTTTCCTCTTTAAATGCTGTTTCATAATTTTTTATCCCCCAGACTCTCCTCCGGCCGGCCTACCTTCGCCCTGCACTCGTAGCATCGAACGCCGGGCGTGGGCGCATTGTCGGGCCGGATGTGGCACCGCCATCAAAGTGATGCCACATCATCGCCGCTCTCTTCTTGCCTCCATCTTGTCGTCCCCGTCACCCTTCGAAGTCCCCCGACACAGACCGCCGCCTGCAACACGGATGTATGGGAGTTGCAGTTGAAGGGTTGGGGGGGTGTAATGCGGTTTGGGGCCCCACAGGTACGAGGCTTTTTTACTTTCTATTACCTCTTTTTTTTCGTTTTTTTGACACCCTTCTGTCTCAGAGGGCACGCCGAAACCCCTGCCGTCCGCGTGCAAACCGGTATGTCCTCTTTTTGCGGCGGGCTTGTTTTAACATTGATTATTTTTTTCCTCGTCGGTCCCGTCAGTCATCCAAAACGAGCCCGTGATCCCGCTGCGCCAGCCCAACGCAGAGCCACGGCTACTCAGCAGCACTACGCCGTATCCACAGAGTCCCCGCGCCCAACCCCGCGCGGGCTCATCCTCGTGCCGTTCACCACTGCCGCGCTGGGCCCGGTGCCTTTTCTTTTGGGTGAGTGTTTTTTTTTTTCAGCTTTTGTGCTGACTTCTCCCTCAGGTTGGGAATTGTTGGCGGTTGGCGGCTTTGTTTTTCCAGCGTCTTTTGAGGCCAGTTTTTTTTTTTTTTTTTTTGGCCCCGCTGACTTCTCCTTCAGCGGGAGTTCATTGCTGGCAGGCGGCAAAGCCCTCCCGCCTGTCGCATCCCCATATGCCCATCCGCACATGGCCACCCCCGCGTGCCAGTCCCCGTGCACAAGTCCCCGCACGGGCATCCTCGCGGTGCTACCCCCGCGCGGGAATCCCCACGCGCAAATGCCCGCTCGGGCGTCCCCGTACGCAAGTCCCCGCGTGCCCAATCCCACGCGCAAATGCCCGCTCGGGCGTCCCCATACGCAAGTCCCCGCGCGCCCAACACCGCGGGCATCTTCGCGGTGCCACCTCCGCGCGGGCCTCCCCGTACGCAAGTCCCCGCACGCCCAACCCCGCGGGCAAATGCCCGCGTGGGTATCCCCACCGTGCCACCCCCGCGCGCCAGTCCCCACGCGGGTGTCCCCGTACGCAAGTCCCCGCGGTGCAAACCCTGCGCGCCAGTCCCCGCGCGGGCATCCCCACGCGTAAATGCCTGCGCGGTACCCCCGCGGTGCCATCGCCGCGCGCCCGAGCCCTGCGCCGAGCGCGGCGTCCCCACTGCTCGCCGCCCGATTAGATGTTGAGGTAAGATTTTTTCTTGTCTTTTTATTTCCGTGCCCGCTGAGCTCCTTCACCAGGAGCGGCACGTTCGCAGCATAGCCACACGCCCAAGATCTTGCACGTGCAAGATCTCCGGCGTCTTCCTTTGCTGACACCTACACCCTCCATCGCACGACTGCATGGTGCCCACACGCCCATCCCCGCCCGCACGCCCAACTCCGCGGCCAACCCCGCACGGCCAACCCCGCGCGGCCAACCCCGCGCGCCAAAGCCCGTGCGGCCATCCCCGCGCATCCAATGCCCCGCGGCCAACCTCACGCGCCAAAGCCCGCGGGGCCAACCCCGCACGCCAAACCCCCTGCGGCCAACCTCGCGCGCCAAACCCCGCGGGGCCAACCCCGTACGCCAAACCCCGTGCGGCCAACCCCACGCATCCAGCATCCATCCCCGCGTGCCCATCTCCTTAGATGTTGAGGTGAGATTTTTTTCTTCTTTTTATTTCCCTGCCCGCTGACGTCTCCTTCACCAGGAGCCGCACATTTGCAGCATAGCCTAAGCCACACGGCAGAGATCTTGCACGTGCAAGATCTCTGGCGTGTACGAGGACAAAGGGCAAGACCCGACCGCCCTGGTCTTCCTTCTCTGACGCTCGGGCCCACCACCGGACAACCGCGCGCTGCCTGCATGCCCCTTCCCTCCCCGCACACCCATCCCCGCGGTGCATCCCCCGCGCGCCCATCCCCACACGCCCAACCCCACCCGCCCATCCCCGCGTGCCGGGTTTGCGTGGGCCGTTTTCCTTGCGCGCTCGTTCGTTCCTAAGGGACCTGACAGAATTTATGTATCTTGGATAGTCTTTGTAGAATTTGTTTGTGTATTGAGACATATTGTCCTTGTAGCCCTGGCGGAATATATTTGTTCAAATACATTACTTTTGTTGTTGTTGTTTGCTCGGGATTCTGAAAAAGGGAGTAAATCATTGCCTTTTGTCCACATGCCACCGCCTCTTGAACGGGTCTGGACACCTCAACTGCGGCCATATCCTGAAGACGCAGCCATATTCCAAGACCCTGATTTTGCTAAAGTCTTTGAGGAACACGCAGCAACTACTCGAACTCGGCGCAATGGTCAAGAATTGCGGCAAAAATTGGCTGATGTGCTATCCGAACCTCGCTGGGTAGGCTGCGACTCCTTGCCTGGCGTCTTCTTATTGAACTTTTTGGCAGGTCCAGTTCCAGAGTGACTGGCTGGACTTCACCTTGGGTGGCGAAATAGTGGGATTAATTCCAGGGGACGTGGTTGAGCGCTGTCAGCAGCTCTTCATTGATTTCATCGAGCTGTTGGTAGGCTGGTAGGTTATACATTTTTGAAGAGTTTTGAGAGATAAACTTACGTCGGCAGTACAAGGATTTTGAGAAGATTGGTAAGATACCACGGTGAAGGGTGTACAGGCGGCCTTCCACAATGCTCTCTTTGCCCAGACCATGCTAGATGTGATTGGGGGGCGCAGAGGTTCAGCACCTGTATTGATATTCAGATTTCTTCAAAATTTCGGTTCAGAAAGACAGACCAAGCTTTTGGGTCCTTCCATGAATGCGGAAAATATTGTCCACAGATGGCTGAGGTGGGCCATTGTAAGCGGCCTCAGCAATATCTCCAAAAGCGTGCCAAGTTAACTGGATGAGACTTGTATCCAGTTGAAGGACAGAGGCTAGCAAATCGCACACTGGAGCAGGTAGTGACAGTGGCCTAGACGTGTCCGTGCCCAAAATCTCTGGCCAGAGTCGGTACGTGAGTTCGAAGAAGCGTTGAATATCGCTATAACGTAGGTTGTGGTATAGTGACTCATGAGCAAGCAATCTCTCAAGAATCTGTGCAGCTGGCAGATTGGGGATCATGGTGGTCGGTTACCAAGCAGACAATGGATAGCTCTGTGGGTCAGGCCAAGGAGACTTTTACCTGGGGAGAGAGTCATGGACGTAGATTCTTAGACGTAGATGCCCGGAAGGAACTAACTCCACGCATAGCCGTATGGTGCTATAGCTAGAGAGAGATTTCTATGCAGGCTTAGAGTTGGAAGGAAGTACGTCCAGCCAGGGATATTGTATTGAGATGAAGTACAAGTACCAGTTAAAAGAAGAAAGCCTTTTATTTCAGGGTGTCAGCATAGTAGGTAAGCATCCTCAGGGGAAAGCCTGGACTGAAAAGGGTGCGGGTGTCAGGCTACAGTCAAACGCCTGAAGCCATCTGTCCGCCATCATGTCCGCCATCACTTTGATCCCAGTACTCCCGGTCTCTTGCCCATCCCACATCATCCAGACCTTTCAGTCCCCATTCCGTCCCTATCTGCTTCGGCCGCTACGCGCGGCGATCTCAAAATGAATTCAATCCACCGCTGACTAGACTCCCGGGCTGAACTGTATGCGCCCTTCACGCTAACGTCGATCCTAGAAACCAGCCGAGGAATCTACGTCGGCCTTACTGTTTCCTCGCAGTACATTGGGGATCCCAAGCCGCCGTTGAAAGAATTCACTTCAACGCCACAGCGTCGCCCTGCACCGGCCGTAAGTTCCCGCTAGACTCCACGAACGAGGCCACCTTCCCGCCATCGCCGCTGCTCCCCGCTTGAGCATTCGGATATCGCGTCCACATCAGGCACGCATCCCTCGTCCATAATGCCCGAACACTGAAGCCTCATCGCAACCCGTCGGTCGTTCCATCCCTCATCTCGCAGGAAAGGGGCGATCTTAAAATGAATCAATGCATGCGCTCACCAACGTCGATCCTGGAAACCAGGCGAGGGATCCACGGCCTTGTCGGGGGCGCCACTACGGGGAAATATTCCGCCGCAAGTGCTTCAAAAAATAAATCCAATGCCAATGTCAATATTGCCTCCGCGCCACACATGTCAAGGTTCTAATCTGCACGGTCCAACCTCGTCACCACCGTAGATCCCATGCTCGAATCAAGATGCATTCAATATCCACATTGTCACCACGCATTATAGACCCCACAACTGAACTCCAGTCAGCAAAAAACACGCCCAAAATGAATCCAACCCTCAACCGTCGATACTGCCACCGCCCGAACACGCGCAATCTCCTATCTGAATTGATTCCGCGTAGATACAGACTTTGGGTAACGGGTTTCCATGAACCTGATCGATGTTGGCCGGGCGCCGTCGATCGCTGCGCTGCCACGGCCCATTGACGTCGGGGCCGCGTGCATGGCGACAGATGCGTTGGAAATTGTGTGCACGGTAGTGGCCTAACGGGACCAGTATACCGAAGTAGCACTGAATGACCACTTGAAAAGACTGCGTGCAATGGAATGAATGACTTTGCCTTGCTACTGCTTCAATCCAACCAGACTTGGCCGAGAGACCCAACTGTCGGGTTTTGGCAATATCATTATCCGACCATCTTCTTCGTTTCCCCAAATCCGATCTATATACCAGTACATCGTAGCAAAAATGTCGTAGAGGGTGCGTATGTGTGTGGGTGTGTGTATGTGGTGGTATGAGGTGCGTATCTTTGTGAGGCGGCGGCGCAGCGCCGGACATGTAAGCGGAGCAGAGGACAAGAGGCAGCCAAGCAGCGGGTACAATGACAGCGAATAGTGAAGTGAAGGTAATGATAAGGAGCGGCGCGGGATCTGCGTGCCAGATGCGCAGGGTCAAGGAGAACGTAGTGCAAGCGAGAGAGAAGGGGACAACAGAAGGGGATGCCGGCGCAGCACAAATAAATAGTCGTCTCGTCGCACCCTGATGTGTGAAGGGCAGGGCCGCATGGAAGAGTACATGTGTAACGTGGATGCGAACAGCAGCGAAGGAAGAAGGTGGAAAGATAGGAATCAGCCCGCGTAGAAACGAGACGAATGGAGCACACGTACGCGTCAAGTCAGCTACTCACCCGCGCACCGCCCCCACCGCGCACAGACAAGTTATGTGATGGGCGCGGGGTTGAACGACATGATCTCCTCGTACAGCAGCTCCTTGAGCTGCTCGCGGCTGATGTCGTCTTTGTGCACTGCGGGGGGTCGTCAGCGGAGGTAAGTGTAACTATGATGACCGGCGCTTACGATCGAATTCAAAGAACTCGGGGTCGAGCGGGGGGGCGACAGGCTCGTCGTCCGGGTCGTGGTACGCCTCGAGGTACGGGTGTGCGAGCGCGTCTTCGCAGCTTATGCGTTTCTTCGGGTCGAAGGTCAGCGTCTTGGCGAGGAAGTCGACCGCAAGCGGGTTCGCGTTCGGGAACAGCTGCGCGAAAGGCCGGCGTTTGCGGAAGGGCAGCGCGCGTATGTAGTCGCGCGAGCGGCGGGTCGTGATGGCGTAGAACTCGTCGAGCGTCGGCGTGCCCAGGACGTCGAGGATGAGCGTTAGCTGGTGGTGGTAGTCGCGACCCGGGAACAGCGGCTTGCCGGACAGCATCTCGGCGAGAATGCAGCCCACGGACCATACATCGATGGCCTGCGAAAAATGAATCAGTGATCGAGACAAAAAGAGAACAAGGAACAAAAGGCTACTTTTGTGTACTGCTTGAAGGTCAGCATGATTTCGGGAGCGCGGTACCACCGCGTGGCGACGTATTCGGTCATGAAGCCCGTCTCCGTGCCAGAGGGTTCGGCGGTCTTGACTGAACGGGCGAGCCCAAAGTCGCAGACCTTGAGGTCGCAGTTGGCGTTCAGGAGGAGGTTGGAGGGTTTCAGGTCGCGGTGGATGACATCCGCAGAGTGGAGGGCCTTGAGGGCACGGAGAGTTTGGTATATAAAGTACTGTGCGTGGTCGTCGGACAGATCCTGGGTGCGAATGACACGGTGCATGTCCGTCTCCATCAGCTCTTGGATCACTGCGCCATCCGGTGAGCATGGATTCACGAAAGCAGACAATCGACGCACGATAGACCTCCTTGAACGCCTCTATCGAGGGAGGCTTGATTATATCAAGGATGGAGATGATCTAGCAACATGTTGGCCTCTGAACATCGAGCAGATAAAAAAAACTCACATTCTCACTGACACCCGCCTCAGACAGGAATTTGAGGAGCTTCAGCTCACGGAGGGTACGGAGGCAGAACATAGAGTGCTCAAAGGGCGCGATCTTCTTGATCGCGACCTTCCGTCCGCTTGGCCGATGGATGGCGGAACAGACGATGCCATATGCACCCTCACCAACGACATCGAGGACCTGGTACTGTGTGCCGACGTTGAAGCGGACCTTTCTCGGCGCTGGGGCCGCCGTCGAGGCTGACGGGGTGTGCTTCTTAGCTGGGGCGGGGGCAGTATCAGGCATGAGGGTAGGAAACAAGACAAAAGAAGCGGGGGAAGAAGGGTATATGTAAGGTACGCGCCTGTTTATGGAACAACAAAACGCGTGTGTCGAATATTGCTTGTAACCTGGCTTTTGCCATGGCGATCTCCGTTCTCCTGGGTCCCTCATCAAATCAGTCTGATCCCACCTTGATCTGCAGACACTACACTGCATCCATATGGCTGCCGTGAAACAACGTCAGAGAATTACTTGACGTGTTTCGGGCCACTGCAGATTGTCGTGCAAAGATCCGTGGTGGTAGCTCCTGAGTCAAATTTCAATGGCTGATGTACAAGAAACCCAAGTGGATAACATCGCCAGGTATGCCAAACAATTTTATTCTGCTCTAATAAATCACCGCCAATAGCAGGTAGTTTCCACCATGTAGCAAGCATGTCGCGAGGTCATCACGGCGACTCGACGCTATGCACCTATATATGCAATAGCACATTTTTGAATGCCACACCGATCAGTGGCTGGGTCATAATAAATCCACTGGTTTTTTTGAAGTAGTATAGGCAAAGCAACGCTGCGGCGGCTGCGCGTGTCACGGAATCAGACGGAGCAAGGAGGGCAGGAGTGCGAGGATTTGTTCGGTGAATAGATGTCACTCGGACGCGCAGACGCATGCTTCAGTCCAGCATCTGGTGGATTGGCAGTTACGCTCCGGCAGCGAGAGTCTATGATTCAGGTACATGTCGGGAGTACAAGGCGCCGAGTGCCTCGAACAAACAAAGAAGACGCCAACGGCGCAAGCGCTCGACGTTATCACACCCCAGAGTTCTCGAAATCCAGAATCTGCCATCGAACACGCCTTCATCGTGCAGTTCGACGACTAGTTATTGTTCAACTTGTTGCCCAGTCAATTGACCCACCACGGATGGCGCGAAAATAGCCTATGACCTGAGATGAGTGCGGTATATCAACTCGATCTTGATACAGACGGAAAACGTAGAAATCTATTTTGATACGAGCCACAGCCAAAGCATCCACGGGCGATCTAGTGCGAGTCTAAGATTCAGAGGCCGAGATAGCCATGAAACCGCCAAGCGAGAAGCGAGCCATGAATTCAGGGTGCCGAGGACGGTGAACGACACGGCCTACTTTTTGAGGAAGCTTGAATGGCCGTGATAATAGAGTCGGCGCGGGTCGAAATAGACATAGAATCCCCGTGTACGGGCAATGGCATCGAGCGCGACCCGAGAACGCCTAACATTAAACTGGCCTGCGTTTTTATGTAGCAAGCCTATGACGTCTTGAAGACGGCGAATACAAAACAGTCAAGGAAGTACAAGGCAAGACGGGGAATACAAGCCAAGGAAGTCACCGAGCCCCATGGGCAGAGATTAGATAGTACCACGGACCAAGTTGTCAAACTCGACGCTTGCTTTGGCACTGTCGCCCGTCCCACCCGTGCCCGCTTGCGTGTACACCACGCCAGCCAGGATGTCGCAAATCCGCGTGCATCGGGTCCTAGCAGGCTTGGACGCCTAAGATCTAATTTCAGATTTGCGTCTCATCGCGCTCCATTGGGCAACCGGACTGTAAGTAGTGAAAGGCAATCCAGCAGTGAAGAAACAGAACGTCGCGTTGCCGGCATGTCGCCGAGGTGGGGCGGTTGCCTGATGGTGTGCGACTGAGACGCGAAGGATAGGCGTCGGGCGGCGTGCCGCGTTGAGCAAGGTGTCGGAGCCTAGTGACAAGTCGGACCTGCTCGATGGGGACACGTGTGCAGTCGTGATACCGGTGCGCCAGCCGGTGCACCCGGGTCTCGCGCCGCGCCGCAAGCCGTGGATTGGGTGGGCATAAACACTCGAACAGCGGATGTATATGCGTTTGTGGATCCTGGATCTCCGCACTTTGGGGCAGATGTTGAGATGTCCACTTCGTCGTAGTGTGCAGTAGATCCCAGGAAAGGCGTCGCTAAGCTCGCCGCGCCCACTTGCAAATCAAGGCAGGTGTCCACAGGGACCCGTCGATTAGTCTGAATTTGGGAAACGGGGACGGATTAGGACGGAATGATGTTGGAATGATGTGCTGATTTTCAGGCGGACGAGTCGGTGATTCTGATGAATGCGTGTGGTTGGTCAAATAAGCGAGAGAGATCCAGCGCTTCGCCGTCCCAGCCAATAATGAGGATCCAGGAAATATTTCCTTAGGCGCTGGGTAAAATTCCGCCTGCATCCAGTTTGTTGAACACGAAGAACCTGTAAGTGACAGCCATGTCAGTATTGGGATATCCGGTCCCGGAATGGCGATTCGTCGAAGATCAGCAGAGATGACAGCAAGGATGGCTGAAACACACACGAGGGAACGAAACATGAGAGTTGGAAGACTGTTGGAAGTAGCTTGAGATTCAGATAATCACGCGCCGACGGGCGCGACGGAGACCTGAGCCGCGAGCGGAACCAGGCGCGGACCGTCCCGCCGAAGCTAAGACGAACATAGCTTGCATAAAATCGTATTATGCCAGCAGCGAACGTTGGAGGATTGAAACGTCGAGATAAAATGTTCGCGGCCCCACTTCTGCTGACCACCTAGAGAACGCCGGTCAGATAGTAAACAATGATACACTATAGCACTTACACCTTATCGCGCTACTTTTAAATCAATATATCATGGAGCTTGTCAATACAGCCGTCTCGTTTCCGAGGCAATGGAGTTCAAGAGCCGGAGACCCCAGAGGCGCGTGTAGGATTCAAGTTTTAGCCCCGAGGAGGAGGTGGAGGTGGTCCCGATGTCCCGAGAATCGCTCATCCGGGAGATGACACCAGTCAGTCAGGCGTTCTTGCATAGAAACAGACGCCAGTACGATGAAGTGTAATGGTAAGAATTATATAAGCCAGACTGGACCAGTTGAACTGAGAGTTGATTTCAGGTGCACTGGCAGCGAGTTCAAGGCAAGTTCGATCCGACCATAAATTCGAAGGACGAAAACCTTGGCCAAACGTAATGAGCGCAGTATATACGATGGCAGAAAGCGCTGGTACTTTTCATCAGCGTTTGAGTCACCATACCCAAGAAGATTGGTTGGCGCGAGGATTGGGCGAAAGATCTGCATGTGGTCGTGTTGGATCGTATTTTCTTGACGCGCTCGATACAGCACCAGATACTGACAAGCTTCGAGTCACAGCCACAGCTTAAATGGGAGCCAAGTTGGAGTTCAAGGGTGGACGACTTCGGTTGTGGCACGACGGGACGCGTGTGGGCGGCGAGTCAAGGTTGAGTCGCAAGATTTACGAAACGCGCTTGGACCGAGGCTTCTGACATCTGTGGCAGTGCTGTGCCATATTAACTCTGTCTCCGTACGCACTGCAGTGAATGATCCGCGTACTCAAACCTGTTCCGATAACCGTGACCAATATTTCAAACCTCATCGCCGCCTCATCGAAGGTGCTTTGGTCCTATCTTCACCCGTTCATAGCATAGCGAACTCCGCCACTTTAATTGGCAGGCTCAGCCAGTTGAAGACCGTGAAAAAGAAGCGCGCCAGATCGAAGGGCATCGGTGAGCCGTGGTCAGGGTGGCCTCGACTTGTTTCACCAATATGTACCTGGGTGCCAAGGATCGAGCCTCGAGGGTGAACAAAGCGAGCTTGATTTGAGAACTTCAACGACGCCAACACTGGCAGAGCTTGATCCAAACCCGGCGCACGCGAATACATAGATGTTTGACTCTTGAGGAAGATAATTCTTGAGTTTTTACCAACGAACATGGAAGAGAGCAAAGAGAGATTCATCAAGTTGTCCACTTGTTGTCCACTACTTAGGTTCGGAGCAAGCCTGCGCAGCTCCGGGCCGGCAAGCCGGCGCCTCCGCTGACGAAGGTGTGTTTGGTATGCTTGTTCGGTATTTGCCTTAATTTGTCCTGGCCCGGCATCACTCGGCTTCGTCAGAACGGGGCTTGTTGCGAGCGCAGCGAGCAATCCTCAGCTTCACGTGACAGGGTGCAGGGATGAGTGGGGAAGCAAACACGAACAAATTCTTCGCAAGGTGGCTGACGGGATTCTGAGGAAAGAATGCCTTCAAATCCGTTCAAAATATGTGCTTTTCCGATGAAAAGTATATGGTCTGGAGGGAATTTTCGAGGGGATTCAGATGATACCAATTTCTTCGTCATTGGATGGGTTTCAAGTTTGTCCAAAAGCGGACGACTTCCTAATTTGGACTGTCCGGATTTGGTAGGCTCACGTGGATCGGAGTATGCCGGGCCCGGGCTGTGTCTGCGGAGCGAGCTCAAGGGGTACCCGCAACAAAAATCTGGTACACTGGGTACAAAAAGTGAATTAACGACCACCAGACCCACCCACCCTATTAGCCGAGGTTAGCCGAGCCGAATCGGGTAATTTTCTCACGGAATTGGACCCAAACCGCCCCAAACCTAGCATTTTCACCCACAGTTTCAACCAGTTTCTGCAGATACGGCACAGTTCCGGCTTTCATTATCAATGTCGCCCAGTCCAGAAATGTGGGCTGAAAAACCCGATTTTTTTTTGACCTTTTCAAATGCAATTTCACAGCATCATGAGCAAATTCCAAGAAGTGAATCAAGAGACCTTGGACCCACCCTACCCTATTAGCCGGTGTCTCGGCATCTTCCGACGGGCACCCCTTGAGCGAGCTGAACATTGCCGAGTCGAATCCTTTATACCGAACCTATCCACTACTGTAGTTTGAACTGTAGTTTGACTGTAGTTGTCCGATGTTTGTGAGTCAATTTGGTAACCATCATGCCACCTTCTACATACCCAGCTCTCACTTTACCTGTGGAATTTGAGGGCGAGATATTTGTCCGCTGTCTCCCAGAGCCTCTGCCGATTCCAGATGATCATCGTTGGGTTTGGACTTCTTTTCCACCAGGAAGAAACATGGTAGAACATGGTGCCTCTGCTGCTGAGTAGCATGTAGCACCTGGAGGACAATCACACTGTCCTCACCCAATTTATGGACCTCCTTGATCCTAGATTTGGACTCGCTCCTCCCACAATCACAGGTTGCGCGCAACCGCGTTGCCTTGTGCCAGAAGTGGTTGGCGCGTTCCCACGACCGTTGTGACGGCGTATAAAAATACTTTCACGTATCGATAAGATGTATCGTTAATCACAATACGTGATTGAGTGGGTCCAGAATCGAATTAAGTCCTCGTGCAGTGCTATTCGAGCTGTGTTTCAAGGTAACAAGAATATCAAAGCCTTTTGGGAGTGGTTTCGGTTTCTGAGGAACGTACACGCTGGGTGTATGCTTCCACTGAACTTCCGTGCGAGACTGGTGATCCTGGGAAAAGAGGAAGTGAGCTTGCGGGGCGGTAAAAGAAGATAACTGGGTGGTATGGGTGGTTTCGATCTTTACGAAGACCGGAGGATGAATGTGAGTTTAGAGTACAGTGGGTTGGAGTTCAAATCAGATGTGATTCTTGCAGAGTGGGGGTACAAGTGCAAGGGGGAACTCTCTGTAGATAGGCTAACTGAGCTACTTATATATGTATTAAAATTCCTTGGCATCAAAATATGGAGAGAGAAAGACAATAAGGACAACAAGGCTGTGAAGTACAGAACAATAAGAAAAAGTTAATTAAAGTCAGGTGCTCGAGACGTCTATTGTTCTCTCTATTGTTCCTATTGTGTGGGGAAAATGGAGGCTCAACTAGCCAATGGGATTTGGCAACCAGCATGAATCATGGGTTTGGGGATCATACTTGAGGAATTGCCCATTTAGGCTTCTTGGCTGTCTGAACCCATTTAGTGGTTTACTGAATGAAGGGGATTGGCCGGATGCAGTGATGAATTGGCATATTGCAAAAGGTGGGTATGCGAGATGGGGTAATAACAAATTGAAGATTCTCTTTGGCCTTTTGGTTGCGGCTTTTGAGAGAATTCATGAAAAACCAATTTATTGGTATCACATCCGTGGGGCACAGGAAATTGAGACCGTCCCCGGTCTAGTCCCGGGGAGAAGGGAGTATGAATGGCGCAGAATGAAATGAGGGGTCGGAATATGTTTTGATGCGGGACTGAAAGAAAAGAAAATCAAAGGTCTTCTTCATCAAAATATTCTAGACGGGCTTCCTCTTCCTCATCAACATCCATCTCGTTATCCTCGGGGTCGTTGATGGCTAGACGACCATCTATAGGAAGTCCTTGTGCAAGTTCAATAAGATGTGGGTCATTTCGCGAGATGTATGGCAGAAGGCGTGTGGCTGAGATGCCTTGGGTGCTAATGGCACCTGACAATTCCCGGAGAACATAGGAGCCGCCTTGAGTGCGTCGAACAATAGCATATGGGCCAAGCCATTTTGCCTTGGCCTTCCGACCAAGATCATTGGCAATGCGAGAGTTTCGGACCAGGACCAACTCATCTGGGTGGTATTGTTCACGGTAGAAGCGTGCTTGGTATCGACTCTCGAATTCGGCCTTAGAACGGAATCGGCTAGCATGAAGTCGCTCAGCTGCTTGTAACATGTCTGCTGGACGCTTTTCAATTTGTCGAGTGCGAAGGGCAAGGAGTTCAGAAGGGGACATGTGGGTTTTCCAGCCCTCAACAAGAAAGGTTGAGTCTGTGAGGTCGAATGGGAGAATGGGGAGGAATCCATGCAGAGTGAAATATGGGCTCTGGCCAGTGGCTCTGTGAACTGTAACACGGTCTGCAAAGACAGCAGGAGCAACTTTGAGTGGCCAGAGATTTATATTTCCCTCACAGGCCTTGATGATTGATTCCCGCAGAATGAAATGACCGCGTTCGACAACTCTGTTGGCGCGTGAGTTATATGGTGATATTTTCACATGCGGAACTCCAAGTGTTGCCATCAGGATCTCGAATGCCTCCTTGACCTCGGAGCCATTGTCTGTGGTAACTTCCATGACAACACCATAGCGGCAGTAAATTTCCTCCCAGAAGAATTTGGCAAGGGATTTTGCGGTGGCACGGCGCAGTGGTCTCGCTTCGGTGACCCCAGAAAGGTCATCCTTAGCAGCAACAATGTATCGGAAACCTCGGGCTCGAGGCATGAACATGATATCAATGTAGACCTTTGAGAATATTGTCGTAGGTAGTGAGGGTGTAAGAGCCATCTGCATGGGGATTCTGGTCCGGATCTGGCATTCATGGCAGGATCGAACATGTGTAATGACCTGAGTTCGGAGATGGGGCCAAAAGAATCGAATTTTGATGGTCTCAAATGTGGAATCTTCGCCTCGATGGCCGAGCAACTCATGGGCTTGCTTCATAATCTCGATACGGCGGGCAGGATCGAAAATAACAAGGAGTGGAGACTTGGAACCATTGCGTTTGAACATTCGTTCCCCTGAAATATAATATTCGGAGGCCTTCTTCAGGAACCTGCGTTTAGCCTGCAAGGCACGGGTCTTGTTCGGATGAAGTATAGTGAAATCAGGAAGTTGAAGGGTAATCAGAAAGTGTCGGATATCAAATAGAGTGGAATCAAAGGGCGAGAGTGGGGGAGTGGTTTGGTTGATGTACACAGATGCAGTTGGATGCGAAGGAGGTGGAGAAATAGGTGCAGAGTTGCAGGTATAAAATGAAAGGAAGGTCGGGATGGGTGTTTGAGTGATATCTGCGAGAAGAGCAATGTCATCAAGCCAGGAATCATCGTGTTCTTCCACTGTTTCCCCCTCTCCGAGTTCACGGCGAGATAGAGCATCAGGGGCATGAAATGTTTTCCCCGGTACATGGATGAGGGTGAAATCGAAGAGAAGAATGCCTTGAATCCAACGATTAATAGCCGCATTTGGCTGGAGATCTGGTGCATTGAGCATCCCTTTAATGTACTTGGCATCAACCTCGATGTTGAGTTTCTTGACACCAACTAGGTACATTCTCCAGTGTCGCAGAGCACGGTAGAGGCCATAGAGTTCGAGTTTGGGCTGTGAGTATCGACTCTCAACCTCAGTGAAGGGCAGGGAACCATATCGTGCAATTCGGCGTCGACCTTGGGCATCTTCTTGTGACATGACAAATCCAGTGCCTTGGAAGCTGGAATCGACCGAGAAAAATACAGGGAGCCAGGAAGAGTAGTCAATATTCACCAGGGCAGGTGCAGAAGTGACAAGTCGTTTAATGGTTTCGAATGTGTTTTCTTGGGCATCTCCCCATATAAACTCCTTGGTTTTGTGGAACAGTATTGACAAGGGTTTGACCAGTGAAGAATATCCTTCAATCCATATCCGAACTCCACCACAAAGACCGAGAAATCTACGTGCAGATTTCCCATCTGTGAGGCGAGGCCAGTTGAGTATTTTATCAACTCGGTTTGGATCTGGAAGTCGGCCATCCTGGTTACATATTTGTCCCAGGATAAGAACTTCCTTCCGTGCAATTTGTGTCTTCTTGGCAGAAAATGTCCCACCAGCGTGGCCAAAGCGGTGTAGAATACGATGCACATCAAGGGCATGTTCCCATATGAAACGGTGAATGCTGGGGTTACCAGCAATGGTCTCCGGATTTCCATTAGCATCGAGATATTGTGTGCTAGGTCCCTTGATCGGCAGATCATCAATGAAGACATTTGCGGTCTGGGGAATTTCATCTTGTAAAATAAACACCATGCACTGCTGAAACTCGGTGGGGGAATTTGTGAAGCCCTGAGGCAAACAGGTGAGTCGAAGGAGGCCGAGTGGTGTCATGAAAGCCGTGATATCCCGTGAGTTGGGATCAACAGTGCGAGCATCAAATCCAGAGAATAGATCGAACACCGTAAAGATTTGGGCACCCGCAAATGGTTGGACAAACTCATCAAGAATGGGAGGGACACCCGCATCTTTGACTGACACTTTGTTCAGAGGTTGCAGATCGTGAACGATCCGCAGTGAGCCGTTCTTCTTCACCACACAGAACCATCGTGAGCGATATGAGCTTTGTGAATGTTCATAGACGCCGTGACCGATTTTGACTTTTAGAAGGTCAACGACTTTGTCAATAATGCCAGGAGGAATTGGGATATTCTTGAAGGCCCATGGGGTGTGTTCAACAACAGGGTAGATGTAGTCCGAAAAATAGTCAGCTCGGAAGGTTCCTCTATCAGCCTCAACAAATGCCAGGGCATTTTCATTGAGCCGCATGACATGCTCAAATAATTTTTGTTCTTCAGCACTGAGGAAGCCATCGGAATTGATTTGCATAGAATCCATTCGGTCCCGGGATAGTTTATTGGTGGGATAAAATTCTGGTGGATGAATAGGCAGTTCTGGGAGGGATTTGAGAGGGTGTTCGGGGAATGATCGTTTCGTCCGTGCATATTCCGGATAGGCCTGGGAAAGGGGTTGAACCTTTGTTCCCACTTTCTTGTATGCAGTGAGGGCTTCCACCATTCCATCCTCATTGACAGTCATGGGTACCAAGATGTCTCCATCTTCGAGTTCCAATTCAGCCAATGAAATGTAAATGGATTGTGGTTCGGCATTGTCGGCAGTGGGGTTTGGATTGGGGGAAGCGGTATGAGGTGAAGGTTGAGATCTCGGATTATGATGGGAATTGCCGAGTCCGGCATATGGTGATGTGAATTCGGATGAGTTCTCCTCGATAACTTGTGCAAAGTGCATTGGATATCTTCCAAGTACAAAGTGCCTTTGAGTAGTTTGAGGGAGAAGTTCCGGATTGAGGAAGCGATCCATCTTTGCAGTCAAATAAGGATTGAAGTAGGTAAAGGCACACAAGGTGACTATTGGTAGGTATATTGCCAGTTTTACGCCGTAGCGGGCGAAGATCTCGAACATGTGAGTAAGCGAAATGGGGAAGAAGGTCGAGAGCAGGAGAATGGTGAATATCAGAATAGGGCACAGGAAATGATGCGTGGACATCATAGCAAGTTTAAGGTCGTTGCCACGACCATTCTGGTTAGTAGTACAATGAAAAATGCAGTCAACTGATTCGTATGAGCCGTAGATCTGGACGCAATGTGCCAGATATTTGGGGGAGGATAGAAAGTTGAAAGAGGATTGAGTGACAAGTTGTCTCGGTCGCAGTTGAAACGATCTGCGGGGCACAGGAATAACTGAGTCTCTGGGGAGGAGGGGATTGTTGAGTCAAATGTCAAGTCGGAGGCTGGGAATAGAGGGCAGAGCAGAAATGAGCATTGGAGTCGCAGAATATTGGGGTCGAAATTCCGGTCGAACCAAGGGCTAGCAGATGGAAATGGGTGTTGGGGAAGGGAAGTGAATGGAAATATGAGGGCTAATCGGAATCGCTGTTACGAGCACCATCAGGAGTCTCCATGCAGGATTCATCAGAAGATTGATCTTCAGAATCGTAGGACAGCTCCTGAAAAACCGGGATAAGTGGGATCTGCTGGAAGATACCGCACAAGAACAGCCTGGTTAACTGTTCCTGGTACGGGGAATGCATTTCGATGATTTTCTCGATGATGGTCTTCAGTTCCCTGAACTGAGAGGTTTGATGGATGTGATCAAGCTCCCTCACAGCAGAACGCAAGAAGTCGGCCTCGAATTGGTGCAAGAAGGGCATGTGGTTCAATTCGAGACCATCAAAGTTTCTGGGATAAATCAAAGGGCGTGCCGGGCATGATGAGTGAATGATAGTCTCAGGGAAGCTGGTTAAGTCGCTCCACTTCTTCCTGACAGCCAACTCGTCCTTGTAGACCCGAGAAATGGAGTTAATGCGCCGATTGTACAAGGGAGATGCATCACAGATGACCAGGATTCCTCTCATCACACCCTCAAGCTGCTGGCGGGTTGCAGCGTGGAAGCGAGTGTGGAGATCATCGGCGTGAATGCGATACGCCCCCGAGTAAGGGATAACCTCGAGGTGCATTGGGATCGGTGCAAGAATGCGGAGGAGTTTGACCATGTGGCTGTCAACATGTTGGGATAAGATCTCGAAACCAATGGTAGTGAAGCGCTCCCAGTCAGCACGAGTGTGCTGTCCACAATGACGCAAGTCGTAAAGGTCCTGTGGAAGCTCCAGAACACGCAGGTGCCTGCAATAGAGGGCTGTACCGGGGAGACGAGTGTGAGGGTCGTTGTTAGCAGACTCCAGTGCAACCTGCCTCTCAAACATGTTGAGGAGGATCTTGGGAAGCGCTGCAGCCCGCTCATCGTTGTAGTATATTTCGACGGCTGAATGAGACCGATTATCATCGAGGCGAGCAGACTCGCGGGCCCGTAAGCGCAAATCTGCAGCGGTGAAATCCCCATTGTAAAGCTGGAACATCTCCGAGGCTGCTCCGGCTGACTGCAACACTTTTTGCAAAGTGTTAGTTGTGCAACGGAGTGGGAGCTTCCAGAGAGGGGACTCGTATGGGCGAACGGGGAGTGTAGGGATGGATATGGGTGCCGGGGCCAACTGGACTGAAATAGGAGGACCGAGCTCCCGACGACGCTTCCAGCTGAGAGGACGAGAGGGGATGGCATGTTGCTCGGGCAAGCCACGGTCCTGAGTGCAGCGCATGTTGGAATGGGCAGGCTCGAGGCAGGAAGGGCAGGAGTCACGATTGGGCTTTTTGACAGCGAGGACAGAGATCGGCGTGATAACAGTGGTGTTTAGAAGACTGTGCACATCCATAGTCCTGCCAGGACCAACCTCGGCGGGGGCAGCCCTAGATTGACTGGAGTCTGGAATGATATCAGTGGGAAACTCGGTGCCCATCCGATGTGATTGCATACTGAAATGCCCCGTCGAATCATAAGGGCCATTCACAGAAGGGTACTGCAACTCATCTCCCACGGTTGCGGCATCGCTGCAAGGCGAGCCAGAAACACGGGACAAAGTGTAGCGTGGAGAGTAGGACTGCTCCATGGCGAAAGAGCCGTGTCCATCGGACATTTGGGTGCTGAGGAGCGGGACAAGAGAGACGTTAAACAAGAGGCCGGGTGGTGGAAGGTGTCCAGTAAAGACAAGAGAAAATTCGGGGAGGTGTCTGAGAAGGGCAATGATAGATTGGATAAATTGAAGTGGGTCTTGGTTGTGGAATATGGCGTAGGGAATCAATTGGGGTCGAAGTTGAAAATACAGCCTTATAAGACAAAGGTCGTGCTCGGTTAAGGACCCTGTGACATGGTTCCTGATGGATTTCAAAAAGAGATTTGGGTTAGTCCCAATCCGACGCAAGTCAAATTCATCAGAAGAATTGAGTTCTCCATTCTGAAGGCTATTTTCGGTAAAGCCGAGAATCTGTCCGGATGCGTACGGTGATGTTGATGTAGAGCGGTGCCGGCTCATCAACAACTGTATCCGTTCCAGGAACGCAAGCGGGGTCAAATGGCAATGCATCCCAAGCCAAGTGAGCTCTGGATGCATTACAAGAAATCCCTGGATCTGGTTGCGACCTGCAGCAGTCTCGAGATGAACACTGGGGTAGAGAGCTGCAAATTTGATTGGGTCTGTGGAAAGAAGGGGAATGAAGTTGATGTTTACAGCGTCTGTGGAATTAGCGATGGTTTCGTAGTCCTGCAAATGGAGGAAGGATGTGTAGTAGGTGTGGACTGTTACATCCTTGAGTCCAGAGTTAGGGTGTGAGTGGGTGATGTCAGCCAATAGATAATTGGCATCCAAGCTGAAATCTCCGAGTTCAGTGCGCCAGTCATTGACATTTTCGAATAAACCGGAGTTTATCAAGACGTCGCAAGTTGGGCAGATCGGGCTCTGATACAGACTGTAAACCGGGGTGAACTGAGATATTTCTGCAGGGGAATTGGGGCGAATTGAAGGTGAAGCAAGTGGGGATATTAGCGATGGCATTTCGGGACCATCTGCACTTGAGTCGGAGTCTGAGTTTCCAAAGACTTCCACTTCGAGATCGGATTGAGCTCGGTGGGAGGAGCGTTCAGCGTCGAGATTATCCTCGGATTGGGATGTAGCTGGTACAATTGATGATTCTGTGTCGGAAGGTTCGGGAGAAATGTCGCACATGTCGGGTGATTCAACAACTTCCATCATATAGGTTCCTGGCATTGAAACAGAGGAGATAATAAGATTGTTGGATTGATCGGGATTTTCCTCTCCTTCATCAACCAATAATTCATATCTGTTGTCTCCTGAATCAGGGTCTTTGAACACGAGGTATGTGCCATCGCGCCGTTCTTCAATTGAGACGTAGTTGCCACGCTGCCAAGGCCTTCCTAAAAGGACTTCGAAAGAAACCTTATCCCCGACCCAAAAACTGGCTGTTGTTTCGACACCTCCCATGATCATTGAAACATCCTTCAAATAACCACGAAGCTGGGCCTGGCCACCGTTGGCATCACCCATATTGATGTGTCGTGTGATATCCATTGAGTACTGAGACATGTAGCTCCTCCAGGCTGCCCGGGAAACCACATTAAGCATGGACCCAGTGTCCACAATTGCAATCACTATCTTCCCATTGATCTGAACTTGCAGCTTGATGAGGCGCTGTCGGTCTCGAGTGATAAACATCGCTGCCACTATCAATTCCGGTTTAGTGGCGTAGATCTTTGATTCGGGGATATCTTTGACAGCATCTGTCATCTGTGAGACTTCTTCGGCTAAATTCGATGCAGCAGTGCCGCGGGCACCATTCTTGAGACGTAAAACTTCAATGAGGGCATTGGCAAGCATTGGAGAGACTGCTAGGACTTGGCCAGTACTGATGTCAATCTTGGTGTTCAAGACCTGATTCAGGATGTCCTGAGGGTTGACATATGACGAGACAGCTGATTGCCGCGGGCCGGCGCGTTTTGACATCTTGGGTGGCTGATTCGCTGTCTTCAACACCTGATCTGGGTCTCCATTCCCGGCTTTGTTATCTTCCATGATAACATCTTCTCGGGAGAAATCCACGCGATGGTGAATCTCATCAATGGGATGCTGTGCAGGAATGGAAGCTGCATCCATAGCTTCCTCTTTGATGCGAACTTCCGCATTCTTCTTTGTCGCTTTGACACTGTCTGGAATTCCTTCCAACTCGGCCCCAGTTTTCTTCACATGTGCCCGAGTATTCGGACGATTACTCCCTTCAGGCAATTGGTATGGAACCGCCCGATGAAGCTTGTCAGTGGACCGGGTAACAGAGAAGATTTGCGAGATTTCATCATCTGATGTGGTGGCTTGAATGAATACGGGTAAAATGGGGTCCTCGTCCGTGCCTTGATCACAATCTACAGGAACCAGTGCAGCATATGCAAGGTTGCTCTGAGCGACAGGTGGCTGTGGTCCGAGACGATCTGCGCGCTGCCGGAGGTATGCTCGATGGAGTGTTTCACCCTGCTGATTAAATCTCCTCAGCAAGGATCCATCTTTCCATTCGATCCCTCGGTCACCGCGCTTGAGATCACCGTTCCGTATGGGTTCTGCCATGATAGGGCATTCCCAAAGACCATGTCCTTTGTCTCCACAACCCCAGCAGGTTCTGTCTGCAGGTTGCAAAGGAGGATGATTTGCATTCGGGTTCGGACCGAACTGATTGGCAGGTGCAACATAATTATTGTTGCGGAAATTGTTAGGAGGAAGCGGGGGAAGAGGAGGAGCATTCACAGCAAGGTTTGGTGCGCGAACGCATCGTGCAACGAGGGGATCAAGACTGGTAGCCTTATAATACAGGTAATTGTATTCCTTGTCATCAAGGCTCATGTTGCTGAGCCGTTTAACCAAATCACCAACCTCCGTGGAAGTATCGGATGCTACGGCAGTGGATGCGGTAGGTCTCACGACAACACCAGAGAGGTCTCTGGTGCGCTTGGCTTTCTTTTTGATGATAGCCTTGGGCTTGGACTTTTTGGACTTCTTTTTCTTCTTGTGCTCAATTTCTTCATCTGAATCGGAGTATTCTGAGTCCGAGCTATCTGAGTCAGATTCCAGTTCTGAATCATCTGAATCGTCTGAGTCTTCAGAGTATATGTCTGCATCGAATCGTCCACGCTTGAACTTTGCGTCACCAACACCGATAATTTCGTCTTCAGTGAAGGGAATGGTCATGTCACGTTTTGGATCCTTGGCAAGGAGCCTGTTCTCGAGGATATGTCTAGGGCGAGAATTGATGCCATGCCAAAGATATCTGGCACTCTCTGTGTCATCAATGAGGCCCTGGTGGACCAGCCAGCCGGCGATCATGGTGAATTGACGCAGGTATTTGCGCCAGACACTCATGGTCTTGATAGGAATTTTCTGCCACTTGTCTGTGAGCTTGCGAAGGTCAGCAGGCCTGTGGCGCTGGAGGTCTTTGTCTGCATCGAACATGTTTGCCATGTGCGAGCACAGGAGCGACCAATTGGGAGTAGAGTAGTGTTTCATCCCTTCGAGGATGTGGAGGACGTTTCGGGAACAATATTCGGACATGCATTCAACCTTCTCAATATCCGTGAAGACATTGTTCTGGGTGAATAATTTATCGCAGTGTGCGATAAACTTGGTGACTTCATGAGAGCGTCCAGTGAATTTCTTCGGTGCCCCTCTGGTATGCAGAGGCGGCATATCAATACGGCTGCGGGGCCGAGTGACAGCGGGAACGTTGACGGACATTGTGAAGGGGAGGTGATAGATTGTATGGAATGGCTGGTTGTTGGGTAGAAGTGCGGATATGTGAAGGTCGTAGCACACAGAGGAGCTTGATTAACGAAACTAGAACCCCTCGCGGTGGGCTCCAGATGTGACGGCGTATAAAAATACTTTCACGTATCAATAAGATGTATCGTTAATCACAATACGTGATTGAGTGGGTCCAGAATCGAATTAAGTCCTCGTGCAGTGCTATTCGGGCTGTGTTTTAAGGTAACAAGAATATCAAAGCCTTTTGGGAGTGGTTTCGGTTTCTGAGGAACGTACACGCTGGGTGTATGCTTCCACTGAACTTCCGTGCGAGACTGGTGATCCTGGGAAAAGAGGAAGTGAGCTTGCGGGGCGGTAAAAGAAGATAACTGGGTGGTATGGGTGGTTTCGATCTTTACGAAGACCGGAGGATGAATGTGAGTTTAGAGTACAGTAGGTTGGAGTTCAAATCAGATGTGATTCTTGCAGAGTGGGGGTACAAGTGCAAGGGGGAACTCTCTGTAGATAGGCTAACTGAGCTACTTATATATGTATTAAAATTCCTTGGCATCAAAATATGGAGAGAGAAAGACAATAAGGACAACAAGGCTGTGAAGTACAGAACAATAAGAAAAAGTTAATTAAAGTCAGGTGCTCGAGACGTCTATTGTTCTCTCTATTGTTCCTATTGTGTGGGGAAAATGGAGGCTCAACTAGCCAATGGGATTTGGCAACCAGCATGAATCATGGGTTTGGGGATCATACTTGAGGAATTGCCCATTTTGGCTTCTTGGCTGTCTGAACCCATTTAGTGGTTTACTGAATGAAGGGGATTGGCTGGATGCAGTGATGAATTGGCATATTGCAAAAGGTGGGTATGCGAGATGGGGTAATAACAAATTGAAGATTCTCTTTGGCCTTTTGGTTGCGGCTTTTGAGAGAATTCATGAGAAACCAATTTATTGGTATCACACCGTCGCGCCTCCGCTACAAATACGAAGAAACGAGTTACGACGAGGACCCTCTGGTCGAACTTCTTTGCGGATGTTCTTCGCGTTGGAAGATCCTAAGGGTTTCGTTGCAGTTGTATGACTTGGATCGGCTGTGCTCACGACTTGAGGGGCGCCTGCAACTTCTTAATACACTCTGTATTGATGTTGTCCCGGGCAGGAGAGTGCCTTCCCGTTCTACCTGGACCCAGGTATTTCAAGATGCCCCTGTCCTCCACAACCTCACCCCAGGATGGATTCTGTTCCGTACTGTCAATTTCCCTGTGGCTCGGCTGCGGTGTTTCCACGCTGTACGTTTTGTGTTTGTATGGGCGCTCCTAGATGTGGCATCGGCCATTAAAGAATGCAGCATCTCGCTCGACCGGGAGCAGGAGCGCGAGACGTGGCCGGATGCGCCGCGGGTGTTCCCGTCTCTCGTTTCGCTACGACTCCTTCATGGCAAACTCCACGGGCTCTACCTCGACTGCTTCACAGTACTGGCACTCGAAATTCTCGAGGTGGCCATCGTGTCCGCCGACGTGCCCCACTTCATCTCCTTCATAATCTGGTCAGCATGTGTTCTCCAGGCGCTTCACATTGTGTTGCGACGGGGCAACACCACTATGCGATGTTTGGCTGCTACGCCGTCGCTCGTCCAACTCAGCCTACTGACAGTCGACCTCCAGGCCTGTGACGACGCACCCGATATTGTACTTCCGGCGCTCCTCGGGAGACAGCTCCTGCCCCAGTTGACCGCCCTGGGCATTCATGCGAATGACCTCCGGGCTATCGTCTACGATGGCCTTAGTGGGTTGCTGGCATCGATGCCGTGTGATTCGGGCTTCTGGCGGTTCAGCGTTTACGCTGACGGGGGGCTCTGCGCTAGACCATGGAGTTATCCAGTCGCTCAAGGTGCTTGGATCTGCGGGGATGAATATCGAGTTCTGTCTCGATGGACACCGATTAGTTTGATCCGAGCTACAAGACAGCCGGCATGTATGCTATTGTCATTGTAGCACTTACACGACATCATGGAACAGGGAGAAGAGGGACACTGCTTGATGTACGCATACCGCCTACATTGTACTTACTACTTACCACTAGCGTGCCTGTCCCAGTCCTGCCGCGGAAATAAACCTAGTACTTTAGCCAGTCTGGACGGTATTGTCAAATGAAGGGTGCTAACCTCTACGTTCGATATTCGGAACCATCATTTTTTTCATTTGTAAACTTACCTCCTTGAAATAAACCGCTGGCGATTGTAACCCATTCGGGCGTCACTAAAATCGAATCTTGAAGATCATACGAAACACATCATAATTTCCTAATTCATCTCTGGGAGTTTGGTTGTCTGCCCATGTTTGAACTGCTTCCGCTGCTGCGAGCCTGCGACGTGAAAGAACTGCGGCCGAAGTTCGGACGACGCCGCCTCGGAAATTTGTGTGTTTCACCATGGCACCGAGACAATGGTAAGCGGCGGCCTGGGCCGTTTGTTGGTCCCACCCGCTTTATTCACCGCTTTTATTCAGGTGGATGTCGTGGAATCAACCTTGACCACAATCACTACCACGACACCTTCTACATACCTAGTCCTCACTTTACCTGTGGAAATTGTGGGCAAGATATTCGTCCGCTGTCTCCCAGAGCCGCTAGATGATCATCGTTGGGCTTGGACTTCCTCGCCACGAGGAAGAAACGAGGCACCTCTGCTGTTGGGCAGCAGAAATTGGGGGCGAGATATTTGTCCGCTGTCTCCCAGAGCCGCTGCCGGTTGACCTCCGGACTTATGATGGCGCCGTGCCCCATATCATGCTCCTAGCCTCCTCAGCCAAGAGCTCTTGCCACTCCAGTTGACTGCCCTCGGTATCCATTCGAACAACATTCAGTCTATCCTATACCATGGCATTCGTGATATGCTAGCATTGATACCACGCGATTCAAGCTTCCGGCGGTACAGCGTGAACGTTGACGAGGACCCTGTGCCGCATGACTGCATCAGGAAAACCTGGATCTCCCATTTGGGAACCAATTATTCCCAATTATCAACAATCAACCATTCCATGATAATTCCAGATAATTCGGGATAATTCACATGAGATGCATTTTTTGTCGACCAAAACAGGCCGAGTACCATTAGAAGTATGCCAGTTAACATGGGAATGCCCCTGGGTGAATGGATTCCCTGTAGACTGAAGGATATTAATTCGCACAAAGAACCAGGAATTCGTACGACATCCATCTGACCCGGCCCTAATTCCCCTCGGCTCTCACTTTACTCCCACGTCACTCTTACGAGACACGTGTCGTGAAAAGTGGTTCGTTTTGATGGTGCCACGACAAGATCAAACACCCTTCTCTTCCTTACCACCTCTCTTTCCTCCGCTGTGTCTCCCTCGCACCCCACTGTCTTGGACCACTTGAGGCTTACCTCCATTACCTTTGACCCCGACACATCCTCAAACCCCTGAGCGGCTCATTCTCGGTGCGCTCATCATTTTGGCCCACGACGTTGTGGCTGATACAACGCACACAAAGCGTCCCGCATCACCCAGATGGTCTGGTGCATGTGCCCACCCATGGCCAACGACATTCCCATCTGCATACGTGACACTAGCATGGATCTACAACGTAATATTCGATCTGCCCGCTGCCTGTTACACGGCCTGGTGTCAGTTTCATTTGGTATCCACTGTTTTGTCTATATTTCCTTTCCCTGCGTGCTCATTCTTTCCTGTAGACAGTCGCCGCTCGATCCCCGGCCCCAGTCACTGCGTTCAGCCCGGCCGTAGACGCCGTTTGGGCTAGGCCGTCGTAGACCGACCTATTTACGGACTACGTCCGACTATCTCCGTAAGTTGACCGGTCTAGGCCGTCTACCTCCACGTAGCAAGTCAGACGCCCTGGCCTAGGGCTGTCGTTGCGCCGTAGAACGTATCTATGTCAGTCCCTTCCCGTTTAGTTTATGTTGATTTCATCTCTCCGTAGACTTAGTTTGGAGGTGCCAATGATTCTTTTACTCCGGTGCGTACATCGGTGTCTTTCCGACTCGTTTGACTGATCTCCGTACTACAGTCGAGGTCCACGAACCCCTCGGGTAATCCAATTGTGGGGGTTGATATTTCCGCCCATGAGGCGGATTCCCTCTCTGTGCTACCCATCTCCATGGAAGGCTTGGGACGGCTCCCCGTTTACGAGCCATTCAACTGGGCTGCGGATCCATTTGCCAATATCACGCCCCAGTCGAGGGGCACTTTGCTGGGGTATGATGCTGGGTACGTCGCGCATCATCTCTTCAACGGTTGCGCGATATCCATTCAATAGTGGGGACGATTGGGCCGGCTATCTCACGAACGTAGACGGGCTTACATGCATCTGTCATCCGGCGTGGGATTGCCTTGCGTGCCCACGACCATGCGTAGCTGGTGGGTTTCAGCGGCGGTCGCATTGTAGCTATCGTCCATATCATTCTTAGTTTGTAGTGCACTGTGTAATACGTAACTGTCATGAATGAAATATTTTCCCGCTTTCAAATCAATCCTCAATAAAACCTGCCAATATTTCCCAAAAGCACTTCCAAAGCCGCATATTCCTGGATAATGCGGCCCAATTGGCACCAATTCTCGGGGACATAACCAATTTGATAATCGGCCAATTATGAGAAATTATGAACAATTGTTGATAATTTGGCGTATTTTAGACTTTCGGGTTTTCCTGATGGCCGATGCCATTCGGTCGCTGAAGGCGCTTGGATCTGCGGAGGCGGGCATCGAGTTTTGCGTCGAAGATCACCGATGAGTTTGATCCAGCCTATGAAACACGGCACGATGGTATTTCCGAGTCATTGTTGCTCTTTCGGGACAGAGCGCTCCTTTATGTACTTATGCCGTCTGGTACATAGATCGTGCCAATATACTTACCGTCTTCGATTTCATTGTCCGCCGCGGAAATATACCCTACTGCGTGTATAATAGAGCACAGCGCGTAAAACAGCACACACACACGCTGGTTGGCGGGCAGCACGACAGTTTGGTCCAAGCCCTCGGAAACGAGACCCGTATGTCCGTAAATTCTCCCATGCTCGTAGTTCTCTCAAACAACACCCCAGGGTCGGGTCCATTCAATTCCGTGGTGCATTTATCCAAGAGATAACCTACTGTCGATTCGCATCCGCGCAACATATTTGCGATCACGCCGTAATATACAAAATTGCGTAATTCGTCGCTGGGCGGTTCGTTGTCTGCACCTGTTTTCTTTCCTCCCCTATTCGCTCAATTGATAACGAGATTGAACGCCGAACTGATAGCCGGTATTAGCCTGGAGTAAATCGAAAGGGGAGAGGTAACGTACGTCGTGAGCGTGGCCGACCCAGAGGTGGCCTCGGTCCCTCCTTGGAGAGTGGTGAGGAATTGCGCGGTGCTGATGCCGCGGTTGGTGGTAAGGTTCTAAACGGCAGTATGAGGTCAATATTTCTGGAATCGGGGAAGGAGGAGTTAGGCACCTAGATGAATAGGTTGATGTCCGCTGAAACTGGTGATGGCGCCGCTGGCGGGGAGGAAGGAGTAGATGGTGGAGCCGTTGGAGCCGAAGTGCAGATTCCTGTTTCCCCGTCGTAAGTAATGAGGGCATTCGATAGCGAGGACAGAACGAACCAGTGTGACCCGAAATGGACAGGTTACTTTCGATGGGGCTTAAATGTCGTTCATGAATTGAAGAAAGTGACAGGGGAATAGAGAACGAACATCGTTTGCCCCGAGCTGGAAACACCGCAGAGATGGGCCCAGCGTTGAAGTTCGCGAGCCACACCATGATCTCTTTGACCGCCGCCCCGCCCGCCGTGTTCGCCGTGAACATGTCGTACGCCACATCCGCGACGACCGACGTGGTGCTCTGCGACCACACCCATGTCGTGGGGATGGTCGATATCGCCGAGAGCTTCTGGTTGATGCCCGTGTCGAGGTCGATGTTGGTGAAACTCTTGACGCCGGTTCCGCCTGTACGTGGACAGGTTGTCGCTATCAAGTCGCTATAATGCCCTCCCCTCCCACTATATATGTTATGCACGCCAATGCTAAACCATCCTTGGTCCAGGTGATCTTCCACGCGACCGTCATCCCGGTTAGTGAGACAAGGTTGGCACAGTGGGAGCCGGAGGTCGCGCCGGAAGCGCTCCACTGGTTAAGTAGGTGCGAGTACGAGCCCGCGACGACGGTGTCGAATAGACCTGCGGACGGTAGGTTAGGCTCGTACGAGGGATCTGCGAAAAATCTACTGCACTTGCTGCAGTGGCTCGTCGTGTCGATGGCCGTAGCCCGCTCCGCCACGTCGGTGGGGCCCGCGGAGACGAAAGGGATGAGTAGCAGCAGGAACACGAGGGTTGTGGATGGGAACATTGTCCACGGTGGACACGGAAAAAAGGAGGATGGGAGAGGACGGGTGCCGTATGGGTAAGGACTACCGTGACCGTAGGGGGATCGTCTGGCGCTCCAGGGTCACTGTGCGCGGTTGGTATGAAATAGTAATTTCCATCATGTCGCGTCGTCATATGCCTAGTCATTTTCTCCCATGTAGCGGAAATTCCGCAACCGGGTCCAGCAGATGATGCAGCTGAAAGCGAGAGGCTGGCGCTTTGAATGGTTGTGGTACCTGCTAAAAACCTTTTTTTGGAAAGAAAGAGAGTATATGTATCCAGCAGGATAAAAGCGGCGATCGTAATACCATCCAAGGAGATATAAAAGAATCTTGTCCTACAGTCTGGGCATTTGAGACCGGTCTGCCACATACGGGAAATATTTCACATCTAGACGTTAAGGTCTGCCCTTGGAGGCCCGGCGTCGTGGAAGGAATGACGCACCAAAGCAGCGTTGATCTCTGTCCCGAGCTGGTGTTTTGTTTACTGCCTTTGGAAGCCGATTTCCCCGATTTGCGGGCGGAGCCAAACCCAGTTAGTACTCCCTTTGGGAACGACAAGCCGGGAAAGATGCAGATTAATATTGAATGTAAGTGAATCTGGCCATTATACACTTCGTGGTACAAGAAAGGAAGGGCAACGGGGTACAGGTATCATTTGCTACTAAAGTTTGAGTAAGCGAAGAGTGAAGAAAGACGCTATCAACTGAAAGGTCACTCACCGTAAGCATCACCCTTTGAATGTCCTTTATTTCAGGTAGAGACCAGAGCAGTGTCGACACCGTTCCTTAACAAGCCCCAAGTGGGTTTTGTTGCCAAGTTGATTGGATCCTGTCCTGAACCGACTGACGCCAGTAATATTTGCAGTATGGAGACGAGTAACAGGGTGATTTTCGTAAGAGATAACCAAAGACAGCCCATGTCAAGCGAGCCCGGGTAGGATGGAACTCCAGAAACCTCGGAACAAGGTGATCGGTGATTCGTGCTTCGAAGTGAAGGAAGAAATTTTCGTCAGGCCTGAGGATTTGGAGCCCAGCCAAGTTCAGGGCTTGCAGTTTACCTTTGGGTTTGAGTGGTTGCGGCGTTGCGCCAACGGCCGTCTGAATGACCAAAGTTTGTTCGTGTTTTTAAAATTTTCTGCTGCTCTTGCTTTTTCCACCAGCTTACCGTTCTCGCTGTTCTTTTGCTGTACTACCTCCTCATAGACTCTCTCCCTTCATTAATACATGTACGTATACTGTCTTCCTCCTCGTTCTCGCTGACATTCATCCGCTCAGCATGACCACGCCCGCTCACCGCACAGTCAATCCTTCCGAAGTTGGATGGCAATTCGTTCCTCAGTATTACACCTTTGTCAACAAGCAACCTGATCGTTTGCACCAATTTTATACAAAAAAATCAACCTTCATCCATGGCACTGAAGGCGATGACGGCAAGCCATGTCTCGGTCAACAGGTACGTCGAAATCCTGACGCCTGTGCCTTCTTTCCTTGACCCGTTCGCGCAGGAAATACACCAGCGGATAACGGCAATCGGGTTTCAGGACTGTAAGGTCTTCATCCATTCAGTGGATGCCCAATCCTCTGCCGACGGTGGAATTATCATCCAAGTCATCGGGGAGATGTCAAACCACTCGGATCCGTGGCGTAAATTCGTGCAAACCTTTTTCTTGGCTGAACAACCAAATGGTTATTTTGTGCTCAACGACATTTTCCGCTTCCTCAAGGAAGAAACGGTCGAGAGCGATGACGCCAGCGAGGCCGCCGATCCCGAGCCCGTTTCCGTCGTTGAGCACACGGCTACTGTTTCCGAACTTCCTCGTGAGCCCACTCCCCCTCCTCCTGCTGCTCCGGAACGCGTCCCTACCCCGCCCCCCGTCCAAATTGAAGAAGCTCCCGCTCCCGACATTCCCACCGAGCCTCCTCAGAAACCGGTCACCCCCGAGCCTCCGGCGCCGACCCAGGCTCCTCCTACTGCTCCCACTACTCCCCAACCTCAGCTAAACGGTATTCACCGCACTGCGACCCCAGCCACCGCCCCTACCCCCCCGGTCGAAAAACCGGTCACGCCCTCACCTGCCCCGGCTGCTGCTGCCCCCACACCTCCACCGGCTGCTGCTGCTACGCCTGTGGCCGCGCCTTCTCCCTCTCCTGCGCCAGCGCCGGCCCAGCCGGCCGCGCCCAAGACCTGGGCGAACCTCGCCGCTGCTAATTCGAAGAAATGGGGATCTGTTGCGCAGGACTCCCGCGGCACAACCGAGGTCCCGACCGTAGCGCCGAGCGCCCCGTCTCCGGCTCCGGCGCCCACCGCTGGTCCCGCAGCACGAGCAGGGCCCGTTAGCCAGCAAGGGCAGCATCCTAACCTCGTCGCTGCGCTCAGCGTGACGACCCCCCAATGCTTCGTCAAGGTTCGTATCTCGGCCCTTTCTCTCTCGCCCACTTTTTCTCACCCACCTTTGCCTCTAGGGCGTCATTGAACCCATCTCCGCGAGCCTGTTGAGTAATCACCTCACGACGCATTTCGGCCCGATGAAGGATCTCGAGATTGTGCGCTCCAAGGCATGCGCGTTCTTCGAGTTCAACAACTTGGACGCGGCGCGGAGAGCGATCGCTGCGTCGTTGCCGCAGGCTCAGGGTGGCGAGGGCGGCGTGTGGATTGACTGCGGTGGGGACGTTGGTACTTTGAGGTGTGTGGACCGTCTCGCTTTTGTGCCGCGGGCGACGTTTGCTCACACGTGCCCTGCGTTTTTAGGATCTCGATTGAGACGAGGAAGGAGCGTGGGGACCGGCCCGTTAGTCGGCCCCGTGGTGGGGGGCCGATGGGCGAGGGCAGGGGCGGCGAAGGGCGTGGCCGCGGTGAGGGCTTTAGAGGGGGACGCGGCCGGGGCGCGAGTCGTGGGGCTCCAGGTGGAAAATAATTTGACAAAGGTGGTCAGGCCTGTGGGAGCGCTTGTGCGTGTTCTTACGAGCCACAGGTGATGTGTGGCGGGCGTGGAATTGAATGTGCGGCTAGCTAACAGACGAAAAAAAAAACTCCGAAAACTACGCTTCGACTCCCACATGTTTCTTTATGTCCATGACCATGTCCATTCTTTGTTGTCGCTGCTCTCGCTCTCCCACTGCACGTTCTGTTCCACGCACAATACACTTACACTTGCATTACTACAATTCATTCATTTCATTTTCGTGGGCTCGACGTTCTGTATAGCCACGTTTTATCGAGGTATGCATTCTTCCCAATGATCTTATCAAGCCTATAGAAAAAATTGAGCACCATGTATTGCACACCGGTAAGAATAGTATGGTATTAGTAACGAATGGGCATTTAAAAGCGTCAATGTAGATCAGGGTGTAGCAAAAGGAACGAGCATTGCACGCATGAAACAAGGATATCGATAGCAGGGTGCCAATGTTAATGAAGCTTCAAGCTTTGAGACGATAGCAACAATGTATAATGGGGCGCGTCCGCAACGTTTACATTGTCCACCGAGTGGCATGAGGACGTCCTGCGTGCGTGCGGGTGAGCAGGCAGACGAGATATGAATTTTCATACGTGCATTAAGTCAAGGGGTCAGTTACGCTGACAGCGGACCCTTTTATGCATTAAATAATCGGCGTCCAGGAACCGGGGTACGGCGCTACTTCTACTCAGACTGCCACCTAGAATGGTCGGTATTGGATGCACGGACGGGAAGGATGCATGAACACAAACCAGGAAGACTTGGCAAGCGAACGGCACCGGGTTGACAGCGTCTTCACTGTATTGTATCTGGATCAAAGGCAGTACATTTGACAGGATAAAGCCCAGTATAGATTGGATCATATTACAGAATGAGAGTTGCCAGGCCAAGAGGGGGGCGTCGGGGAGATGCACCTACAGACATCGCAGCGAGGGTCCCGGTATATTCTAATTTCGAGGTGATTTCAGAACGAAGGTTGGAGTTTCGCGTCACTGCAGACTGCAGTGCAGTGGTCAGGATGAAATGACTGTCGAAATCCCGCGAAATTCCTAGTCATTGTTTAATTGGTGAGAGCAATAAAAAGTTGTGAAGAGATGCGTCGATTCGCCGTCGAAGTACATAGAACTGTGTTTTCTTCTTTCCTTCCGCAACTTATATAATGTAGCGCTTGAGACCATTGACTGGGCTATTGCTGTGTCGGATCGCCTCAAAATTGAAATCAAGTACATACATTTAAAAGGCGAGAGATCCGTTGGTACAGAAGCCTGCCGCCTGAGTTCAGTGATTCACGGGTTATTCTCGGAAAACCCCCTTAATTTGTGCTTAATAGGATTTGATGCGCCACTGCACAGCCTCAGCTCATTCGGTCCGACTCGGACGCCGCGGTCTGTCATCGTTCCAGTGACTGAGTCTGTCATGAAATTCGCCCGGTTCGTGTCGTTCTAATTCGAGGTATTTCTCTCTGAATCCCTGGATCCATTTTCTGTAGATATCTGGAGGACACACAGGTATACTAGATCTTGTTCCCGACTTTCTTTTTTACGTGGATTCAAATTACGCAGACTCCAGAATGGCAGAGAGCATACATGTCAGTTCGCTCGTTCCTCCTACCATTTCCGCCCCAACGTATTATGAAGCGACTATCGACTGCTCAAGAAACGGATAACAGCCATCCGGCGCGCAAAGGAAACCCCGAACATCGTCCAGTCTCCTATATCCACTGAAGATGAGAATCCGGGGTTGGAGGCGCAGGCATCGGCAATTCGATCCGTGGCTTCTTTCCAGCCCATGGGCTCGTCCGGTTCTCTCAAAATACCCCTGCACCACGAAGCCACTAATGTTTCCAGTCCACAACTCGTACCCACGATCTCATCCGGTTCTAATCAAATATCCCCGCACCACGAAGCCACCAATGTTTCTAGTCCGCAACTCGTACCCTCTCCCAGCAACGCCCAGCGAAGCCGGCTTTCGCTTCACAGATCCCAAACTCTCCCGGCTCCGCCTTCCGTTCACTCTCAGCCCCGCAGAGGACGTGCCCCGTCATTCTCCCACATGTTTTCGTCCAGCAGAGGGTCAGGACGGTTTACAAAACTCGGTAAGTAAGGTCGTCTTGTCAATTTTGGTCCTGATTTTCTGTAATCGCAAGTTGGACCTCAACCACATCCATATTCTGAGCTCCCACTTCACGATCTCATGCCTCTTCTCTCTCCCCTGGAGCGCGAGTTCTTCACGACGCTAGACGCAGAACTTCTCAAAATAGAAACCTTCTATGTCGCTCGCGAACAAGATATGCAGATGCACACGAAATTGCTGGAGCATCAGCTGAACGAACTCGATGAACACCGAAACCGTTTCTATGTGAGTCGGCAGAGTATTCTCAAGCGCCCCGTCTAACAGTCCAGGCCGCATACCCTTACGGGGCCTGGAAGTCTGCGATAAACACGGGCACGATCCTCAAGTTGACGTCCAAGCTCCTCAGCGAGGAGCAGGCGGCGGAATCTGCTGCGTCCCACGTGAAGGCGAAAGGCAAAGCCACCATACGCAAGGCCGCTGGAAAAATTTCGGGAGCCGGTGCATCGTCCAACCAAAAGCTCGATAGTGAACCTTACGAGACTGTGCACGGAACCGTTCGCCTGGATCCAGACGAATATTATAGTGCAAAGCACAAGTTGAAAAAGGCCGTGTTGGAGCATTACCGGTAAATCATCCTGAGTCATCTTTAATTTGTGGTTGACGGAATGTACGTAGGGGCCTGGAGACGCTTCAAAATTACAGAGTAGGTATTTCCAACCCGACCCGCGATTTTTACCTTCACTTCTGTGTAGATTCTGAACATCACCGGAATTCGCAAGGCGCTGAAAAAATTCCAGAAAGTAACCAAGGTAGATGGGCCTTTTTTTTGGTTCTGTTTACTGAACCTTTACGAGATCGCCGCTCAAAATGCATATATGACGGAAAAGGCATCGACCGTTTACTTTTTCCTCGATGGCAAGGTACTGATCCCTCTCTTAGGTGGACACGGCCGCCTTTGCTTCTGAGGTCAATGTCAAATCGATGATAGATGACATGGAGGAGATGTATGCTACCCGGTTCGGTGCATCCTCTCGTTTCCCTGGCTGAGTGCATGTTGTGATGACCTTTCCTAGCTCACGGAGACAAGAAGAAAGCAATGGACCGCCTTCGTTCCGGTGGGGCCTTGCGTAAGTCACACCACGTCAGTACCTTCTGGTCGGGGCTTTTCCTCGGGCTCGCCGTCCCCGCCTTCATCTCCGGGTTATACCACAGTAAGAAAACACGGTCCATTTACCCATCATCTATTCCTTATCTGTCTGCTCAGGTTATCAGCAGAGTACTCGCGATGCTATTCCAGGCTGGGATGCGCTCCTGCTGGTGTACAGTATCTTCCTCATCCCCGTTCTTTTCTCTCTCCTCGTTGGGTTAAATCTCCTGGTTTGGACTCACTCGAGAATTAACTACCCCTTTATCTTCGGTAAGCGTACCCGGAACTCGCCTCATTCTCTCGTCTCATCTCGATCGCAGAATTCGATTCACGGACACGCTTAGATCATCGAGAATACTTTCAAGTACGCTTTTACTTTGACGTTGCGCCTCTGTCCTATTTGGATTCCACAGACACCAAGCATTCTGATGGCAACTTTATGTTATGCGTTCTGGCTTTCATTTGCTCGGATCGGTGCTTCTTCATTCGACCCGACCCTCTGGCCTGTAGTATGGCTGGGATTCACAGCAGCTATTATGCTAGATCCCCTCCCAATCCTCTTCAAGCCCTCCAGATACTGGCTTCTCAAGAATGTGGGCAAACTTCTGACCTCGGGGACTAGGCGGGTTGAGGTAAGCCCTATTTAATTGACCACTCGACGTTCCATTGACCGTAGTGTTAGTTCGCGGATTTCTGGATGGGGTAAAGCACATTCAACCTGGGTCCCGTGACCATATATTGATTTTGTTCAACTTTCATAGCGACCAATTTTGCAGCATGGTGTTTACGCTTTCCAACCTTTATCTCGTGGCGTGTCTGTATGTGGAAGGATTCAACAACAATTGGCGGAGATGTGGTTCGAGCTCTAAATTCTGGCCTCTTTCTTTCGTGCTGGGGATACTCCCGTTCCTCGTTCGGTTGATCCAGAGTGTCAAGCGATACGTTGATTCAGGGCTGAACACCCATATGATAAATGTTTGTCCCTTCCTTTCTTGATTTCGCCGTAGCACTAACAGGACTGTAGGGTGGTAAATACGGTGCCGGGATCGTCGCCTATTTGTGCTATTTCATCTGGAGGCATCAAGGTTGTTATTGATTTCCGAGGCTATAGGGAATGGTTGCAACTAACTGACCGCTTTAGCCGGTACCCATGGCCCCAGTTTCGCTGCGTGGTGTATTTTCCAAACACTTTACTCACTGTACGCTCTGACCTGGGTAAGCGTCACCGTTATCTCGCACATCTCAATTGATGGCCATGGTTTTTGAAAGGACTTTCTCATGGATTGGTCCATTCTTTCTTTACACGTGAAATATCCTCTGCTGCGAAAGGAACTCGTATACAGCAACCACATCTATGTGAGGACTTCGTTTTATCTGTTTTCTAGTTGCGTGTCTTGACATTCGTCCAGTGCTACTATTTCGCCATTGTATGTGCTTCGGCAGAATTTAAGTTCACCTGAACAAACACATTCAATAGCTCTCGAATACCCTCATCCGCTTCGTCTGGGTCATCTATATTCCAACGCAAGGACCGGACCCGGTACTCCGGTCCTTTATCGCCGGAATTCTTGAAATGCTCAGACGTTGGCAATGGAATTTTTGTGAGCACATCGTCTATTTCCCTCTGATGGACCAACTGAGATCCGGGTAGACCGTGTGGAGAACGAACATCTCGGAAACGTCGACCAATATCGTGTCACGCGAGAAGTGGGTGTTTTCTCCGAGCTCCTACATAATGACTCACTTCTGGATCTAGGTTCCACTCCCGTATTCGTTAGACGACCCGCGTGAAGACGACGGGGATGACGATGAGGATGGCAGCCCGTCACGAAATTGGTTCCCGCAACGTGCTATCCGTTTACGCCGGAAGCGCACTGTGATTGAAGTCTAATAATTCACACGCACCGTAATTTGCGCAACCTTGATAAAAAAAGTCCTTGCTCGCGACAACTCGAAATCTTCCCTATCCCCGCCGTTCTTATGGTTTCTTTCTTCTAATGAACATCCAACCGTGGCGCCGTGGGAATGACATTCCCACGGCGTGGGCGGGTGTTTGCGTGTTAAAGTTTAATTATAGGTTCCTTCTAAACTTCCTTGTTGCAATGCTCAGTAAGACCGCGAGGCCATTACCGCAACGTGCGATATGCAAGGCGTACAAAAACTGACGACTGCCCTTGACCGAGTGCAAGCAAAACCGTCTCGCTCTCTCAAACCAACCCAAGCTCGAGTACGCGACTCCAAGCTTGAAGCTTCCCCAATTTCTCGAAAGAATGAAGTTCACGAGGTAACAAATACTTTATTGGCACTTCCGCGACTGAACGATGAAAAATTCAAGGTATCTCGAGGATACCCAAGTCGGTGGCGTAATTTCATCGAAAGACTGGCTTCCCTGATCCTTCATTTTGTAGACACCAGAATGGAAGCGCGCATACATGTTTGAACTCTTTTCATACATCGTCTCCTTCGCAGCTGAAGCGATATTGAAGTGATTATCAAATATTCAAGGAACGTATACGTGCTATACGCGGTGCCCAGGATGGATTGGTCCGAATGGACTCCTACTCGAATTCCCAGCTCAACCATCAAGACGGTTCAATGTTGTCTGTGATCGTGCAGTCAGACTCTGGGGAAAATTCTGCGGGAACCAGTTCTGTTCACCTACCTTTAGAAAACCGTGATCTCACCTTTGCAGTTTCTCCGACTGGAAGTCGGAGTCGAGGACGTGCAGAGGGGCCGAGCAATCATTCAGAGAGACGACTATCTCTTCATCGAACTCATACATCGCATAGTAACACCACCCCTCCCAGCCCGGGTCCCGTTGCGGCCACAAACCCCGGCCGTAATCCAAAAATAACGTTACCCCGCCTCGGTGGATGCAATCTTTTCCCGCACTGTTCAGTTGTTAAGTCTCAGTTTTCCAGTTGTGCGACAACCCACAAACCACTCCCATCCCACCCCTTCAAGTCCTGGCGGAGAGGTGGCAACTTTAAACAGTCGTCATATCAAGCACAGTAATATATCCCGGCCTGCGAGTGGGTTTGGTCCTTCGACACTTTTTTGATGTGTTCCTCAAATATTATACCCAGTTACACGGCAATGGACCAATAACTCGGCCCGTCAGGGCGACATGGTGCCCCCAAGTCCAGCTGTACCGCCTTCAAGCCCAGCGAGCCGTGTGATGAGGGGCCTGCACCAGCTCAGTACGTAGTAGTTTCTACCCATTACCGTTCCATGGCTGATGAGTTTTGAAGTATATCCCTCGAGACGGCACCCATATTCCCAGTTATCATTAGATGCCCTTCTTCCTCAATTGTCGCCACAGGAGCTCGCATTTTTCGCCGCCCTGGACAATGAATTGCTGAAAGTTGAAAACTTCTATACTGACAGAGAGAAGGCGATGAAAATCAGGACCAGAGAGTTGGAGGCACAATTGCGGGAACTGGATGAACATCGCAGGCTGTTCGACGCGAGTCTTTCTTTGTCATTTCAACCACTCTGATAAATTAATTATTCGGGGTCAGGCTACTCACCCAGAACACTCCTTTTCGTGGACCACCAGTTTTCACCCACGCACAATTTTCAGCAGTTTGATTGATTTGAGACAGAAGTTACGGACCGGACCCGCAGATACAGAGAATACCGATATTCCTAGGATATCAGTCGACGATGTGTCGAAGAAAGACGAGGAGCGGATGGAAAACGAGCGATGGCATGAGCACCTGGATCCCAAGGCGTATCTCAGTTCGAGACGGAAACTTAAGAAAGCTGTGTTGGAACATTATCGGTGAGCCTTGATCCTTTTCTACGCAATTTCTTGACTTAATTATTCTTCATCCTTTAGTGGCTTGGAGATGCTCCACAATTACCGAGCGAGTAAAGGTCTGTGAATGACCTTTCACTTGATTTATGTATTTTGGCCAGGTATTGAACATATACGGCTTTCGACGGGTGCTCCAAAAATTCGAGAAGGCAACGAAGGTGGAATGAACATCGCACCATTCATTTCCTTTCTCAACTCCGTCATAGATTCCTGCCCAACGCGCATATATGGAAGAGAAGGTACCTTCTCATTTCAGGCTATAATCCATCGCTCGTGTTTACGCTTTATAGGTGGAAAAGACCGCATTTTCAACCGATGAAACTCTCCGTCGCATGATGACCGATATGCAGAATATTTTCGCCGATAGTTTTGGTGTGCCCAGAGCTGGCATGATCATTTGTTACATTTTGGCTGACTTAACTCGTTGTTTTCCAGCTAAGGGAGACAGGAAGAAAGCTATAACGCGCCTTCATGCAGGGCCACAGTACAAATCCCATCACAACAGCACCTTTTGGAGCGGGATCGCCCTTGGTTCTGCGTCGGCCGCCCTGGGGTCGGGTGTCGCCCATAGTACAACTTTTGTTTAGCGAATATTCTAGCTGCTAAGTTCTGTAGGTTTCCAGCAAAGCACACGGGATGCTATCCCTGGATGGGACGGCCTGCTATTCATATATGGCGTCTTGGCGGTTCCAGTCATTTTTGCGCTTCTAGTCGGTCTGAATCTCTTGGCTTGGGCACGCGCCAGGTGAGCCTAATGGAACTTCAAGTCCAGAAATCGTCTCATTGAACTTGCCAGGATCAACTACGTCTTCATTTTTGGTTGAGTTTGATCGAGAACTGACCTGCAACCAGTAATTAATTATTTTGTATCTTTCAGAATTGGATCTGCGGACACGCCTGGACCATCGCGAATATTTTGAGGTTAGATGTCATTTTTTGGTCTCTGCGTTGTTCTCAAAGTGCGTTTGATGGTAGACCCCAAGTCTTCTTATGGCGACTTTATGCTGCGCGTTTTGGTTGTCTTTCGCACGGATCGGGGCTCCCACTGTATCCCCGACCATTTGGCCTTTAGTATGGCTTACTCTCACGGCCGTCGTAATGTTCGACCCCTTCCCCATCCTCTTCAAGCCCTCGAGGTACTGGTTGATCAGGAACGTCGGCAAACTTTTCAAATCTGGCCTGAGACGCGTGGAAGTACGTCACTTATTATTATTCTCTCTTTGCGTCATTCAGACCATCCTCAGTTCACGGACTTTTGGATGGGGTACGAACACTCTATTAACTTTTTTGCCATCTGCTCACGAAAGGACTCCCCACAGAGATCAATTTTGCAGTTTTGTCTTTACATTATCCAACCTGACTCTGATCGGATGTGTGTACTCGCGAGGGCTGGAAACTGACTGGTCAGACTGGAGGCAATGTGGTAGTGTGTCCAAGCTCTGGCCGCTCTCATTCGTGCTCGGAGTGTTGCCTTTCATTGTGCGATTGATCCAGAGTATCAAGCGTTACGCGGATTCCAAGCTAACAACCCATCTCATTAACGTGGGTTGTTTTATTTTTTTCTTCGGGAATTGTCGCATCACCGGCGGATTAATAGGCTGGAAAATACGGGACGGGAATCGTCAGTTATCTCTGCTATTTTATCTGGAGACATCACGGTAAGTGTCTCCAGTGTTCGTGACAGTTTCAGTGGTTATTTTGTACATCCAGGCAGTCATTATGATCAACCGTTTGCCCTTTGGTGTCTAGTCAATGCAGTCTACACAGTTTATGCCTTGACCTGGGTGAGCAGTGCATAGACGCCCGATTTACTAAGCTGACGACGTGGTAGGACTTCCTCATGGATTGGTCCATACTGCGACTGCACAGTCGACATTTCTTGCTCCGCCAAGAACTTGTTTACACAAACCATATCTTCGTCAGTGCGATAAAAGTACCTCTGATCATTCCTTCTGATGGCCCCCGCAGTTTTATTATTTTGCAATAGTATGTACTTGATACTGTCTCACGAAAGGATCCTGACATGCACTTCCTAGGTGACAAACACGTTGATCCGATTCTTGTGGGTCCTGTACATCCCAGCGAAAGGGCCAGACGTCATGCTGCGGACATTCATTGTGGGCTTACTAGAGGTCGTGAGACGTTGGCAGTGGAATTTCTGTAAGCCCGCGTGCTTTGCTCCACCTACATTCAATCGAAAAGCAAAAATCACACAGTCCGGCTGGAGAACGAGCATTTGGGGTAGGTGGTAGCACACGCACGGTTCGGACTCCGAATGACGCCGTTTCCCTAGAAATGTCGATCAATACCGAGTGACGAGAGAGGTGCCGCTTCCGTATTCGCTAGAAGTCCGAGGTGATCTGGAAGACGATGACCTTCAAGAAACAGCACTGTGACGTCCCCGTCGTATTGTGCAGATTCAGACCGCGTTGAACGCAAGGATGCAGGGGCAAACCGAGACATTTAATCCTCCTTTATTATTACTGTAGTATTCGCTTGTAACAATATCAAAGAATCACTTCAAAGTTCATAGACGCTAGAATTTGAGTACTTAACAATATTGACGCTAGAACTTGAGTTACAATATTGAAGAATCACTTCATAGACGCTAGAATTTGATCAAACTCCCGAGCGATCAATGAGTTTGGACATTTTTGCCGGATTGCGCTAGCATGGACTACATCAGAATTCCGCCAGCCGAAATCAGGGTCAACTCACTCAAGCTTGGCTTTATCGCCCCGCTCCTTGCATTCTTTGCCGGCCATCCGCCACTCTCCACATTCAACATACAGATCGGCCCGCCTCGGCGAATCGCAGCGGACAACATACGAGAGCGCCTCCTTGGAGTGTCCCGCTTCAACCAGTTGATGCACGAAAGGCTCATATCCGATGGGACTCCTCTTTGATTTTGAAAATGTGTCGAGACCCTCGAAATCCGTCGTTGATATCAGGGCCTGTAGTTTCACATACCAGAACCTAACGGCGATCAGTAAATGAACCAAAGAAGACATTTATGTCCGTTACCGTTTGTCTGGGACTTTGAAATCAGACTTGATTTTGTCCGCCCGTTTGGCCATCCCATTCACGAGGCACGTTCGAATCGTTTCGTTAACGCTCAAGCCGAAAAATACGATCTTCCCGTCACTCTCCTTCTCCAGCTGCTGTTGGGCAGTGAGTAAACGGGCGCTCTCGTCCATCATCTGTTGGTTCCTTGCGTTCAGAAGATCACTGCGGGAATTGCTTTATTTACCTTAGATTCGAACCCCCGATCCTTGTCCTCCGAAAAGAATTTCTGCGCTGCCCGGACGGCGGTAATTTTCGAAGCTGGATCCTGCGACGCAGTCAGCCATGTTGATGTCCCATGTGAGATGCGTACCAAAATGCTCGCCGCCTCGTCCAGAGATAACACGGCGCTTTCCACGCGCCGATCGTCGGAATAGAAAAAGTCACGGAGCATTTCTCTATTTTGCTCCCTAGCGTAGACCTGGAGCAATTTACTTGCAGGTGCAAGCTGAGACCCACCGTCTTCGATCAGACGGAAAAACGAGCCCAGTGGGAGCCGTTTGTGCAAGTGGAGCAATACATGGTACACTGTAACGAACGAAAGTTCAGATCAGACAGAATAACGTTTGGAATCTTACCGAGGTCAGTATCGCCACTGTCAACGGCCTTGACAAGAGCCAGCCGATCCTCTTTCATGCTGAGCAGGAGCGGAACCTGGTCGGACGCCCTGGGTTCATGGTCCAGGAGCTAGTCGAGACGAACGGGTCAATGGTCGAAGAATACGGTAGGGATACAGACGAACCTTGGTTGCTAGCCCGCCACGCCCAACCTCCCACGCGCGCTTCGCGATCTCCGCATAGGAAACATCAGCACCCCCAAGATGCTCGAACTTATCCACGATTAGTTTGCACACGTCCTCGTCCCCGCCGAGATCGGCTTCCGCGCCCGTCCCCGTCGCTGATGGACGCGAACGGAGGATTTTGGCGCTGGCCCAATGCTTGAGCACAGCATCGGGTTTCATTGATAAGTAGGCGGAGATCCGGAGGGCGAGTAGATGCATATTGCGTGCAGTCAAGCGTGTGATGAGATGCGACGGAGAGGCGTAAATGTACCTGTTGTGATTCGAATGAGTAGCGGATGAAAATGGGAAGCAGAAGGGAACTCACTGCAGATGTGTGAGGGGGATCCCGATTTCGTAGAAACGGACCGCGTTTAGGACCTTGAGGGTCTGGCCCATGTTGACGAAGTCAGTGGGATTATGAAGGTCGAGGAAGCCACGGCCGAATTTGGCCGCCTAGAAAGGTACATGAGCTCTTGTTGACCGAGGAATAACTAGGGCCAACATTTAATAAGCGGCGCTGCCAGTATGGTTCCCATTCCTGACCAGCCGCTTCAATACATTCGTCAACAGCTGCAGCGAGCTCAGGACGTATGCTGCGGATGTTCTCATCAGCCTTGGGAGAGCGTTGCGAAAAGCTTTCCCAAGCATCATATAGGATGGCGGATGCAGATGTAGAGCCAGGACGGAAGATCGAGGCAGAGGACTCTAAAGAGAGCGCGTCAGCGGGCAAGACACATGAGATGGAAGTAACCGAGTCCTACTTGGAACTTTCTGGATCAGGTCGCATACATCAGGTCCCAGTATTCGTACGCCGTCAGGTTCAGTAACAACAAAAGTCGGACCGGAGTAAGAATATCTTTGAATTTTGTTTAATCGTCACGTCCGAACTGGCATAAGAAGGCTGACCTACTCAAGAGTATCTCCAAAAGGGCCCACAACGACAACAAGATTGTCCCAAGTGACGAGGATGGCGTCGACACCGCACCATTCGACTTGGTTCACGGACCCCTCTGCGCTTGCTACATCACCTGTCTTGAATTCCGCGAGTGTCCGTTGGAAGTCAGACGACACGACTAATAAGGTCCCAGCGAAAGTCAAGAGGGCGAGGGATTTGCCGTCGGGCGACGGAGAAACGTGGGTGAATGGCCCCTGCGATAAACGTTGATCCACGCTCTCGAGATTGTCGACGCTGAAGATCGTAGATTCTACGGACAGCAAGACCTCCACATGCCGGGAAATATTGAGATCTGGGGGGATGACGGCCCAAGAGTTGGGGGGCTGGGATAAATCTTGGAGGTTGTCAGGTCTGGCAGAGGAAACTGGCACCAAACACACACCTGGGTTCGCCAGTGTTAAAGGACGCGCGCCCTCCCAGCCCTTAACCTCGAGTAACGACAGCGACCCAGTCAAGGCCACAAGACCATTATCGTGGATTCGCGCGTCTATTACGCCCATTTCCCCAGCTTCGTTGCCGAGAGAGTGCTGTTGATAATCGCCCTGGAGGTCATACAGTCGATACGTGCCCTCTTCGTTTAAAATTGCCAGGCGCTCGTCAGCCGTCCATCCAAATCGTATTATCTTGCCTTGGTCCCACTAGAATCCGCAGTGAGCTCAATCTCGGATACTGGACGAAGAAATATCCACACTGAACAGCAGCAGGCCCTCGCCTGCGGGCGAGTATATTTGAATTTGAGCCTTCGTGATGGCTGGGGTCGTGCGGCCGAGCGCGACGAGTTTCGTGTTATCACGCATGAGCGCTGAAAGGGCACCGTCAGATGACTGCGTTCCAAGAGAGAGACCAGAGACCGATAGGGCCACCGTAGCGGCATCCAGCCACGATGTAGTCACTGAGGTTGGGCAGCTTGCCAGGGATGGAGTACAGCTGCTGTCGTTTGTAGAACGTCTTGCCGTCTTGCATTATCTGCCATCTCGACGACGGGCGTTCACCAGACATGACGGACGAGGTGAAGCCACAACACGCTCAAAAAGGAAAGTCGAAACCAGCGCCAAAAAGGAAATCGACAATTTGTTGCGTTCCAACCTTGGTACTATGCAGTAAATTACTATACAAATGATACAAGTTTCTCAAAGCAATAATAATAATCTAGTAACGAAATGTGCGGGCGAATGAGCTGATAACGAACGTGTGTGATAGCAAATCAAAGCAAAGAAACTAAGTTATTCGTAGCGGAACCCTTGCCCGTAATTCGTCTTGCCCAAATAAAACAGAAACATCCATATAATACTGGTGGCTCTATAAGCATGGTGCGCCCAGGACGAATGGGCGACAAACCTTGACAGAAACACCGACCCAGTCGACGCTGGGGAGCATGTCCCGTTTGAGAGGGATTTTAGCTTTGTGAAGTCCATCCGGAAGAGCCTGGTGCGCCTGTAATGAGGGGTGCACCTTGGTGCTGCTTTGCTGGTGTCGTGGACGCTTCGGAAAGCCAATACCCATGCCGGTGTGGATGGTCTGCGTTTCCGAAAAGACAGTTTGCGTGGGGAGGCGCGGGAGCGGCTTGTCTCGCGTCTCTGGGTCGTCAAGGGCTCGAGGGGACCAGGGGGATGTCCGAGACCTCACGCGCCTGAGGAGCTTGGGGCCTGGCTGCCGAAATGACAGTGAGTCCGACGACGACTCTTCGCTCAGCGGGGTTTGCGGGGGAGTGATAGGAAGGACGGCGGCCTCCGTGATAGTAACCTGGCTGAAGACGGAGATGGAGATTGTAGCGTCGGCAGCTATCTCTCGTGCGAGTGCCGAGGACCGAGGGGTCGTTGTAAAAACGACAAAATATGGAATAGAAGATGCACGAGAGAAGGTGACAGATGTGGGTAATGTAACCTAGAGTATATGTCAGGGAAGGTTGTTCACAATGTCATTAAAGCACTAACCGCACACCGGAAATCGGAGATGGGTCGCTCGGACTTAAGAGGCATTTCAAGCCACGAACTCGAGTTGTCGGGAAGCCCATCCAAAGAGTGGAAATCCGGATCAGGGTGCATGACGATGGGGACGTCCAGACTAAAACAAGGCGTAAGCAAGTGAGGATTTCATTGGGCCGTCCACATACAACGAAGGGTTTTCGGTTATGTCGGAAGATTCCCATGTCGCCGAGACTTGGTAGATGACCTCGAACGGTGCGCATTTTGGATCTGACGAGCAGAACGTGGGAGGCATCTCCTCCCCAGAACGTTGACTTCGCGGAAGGTCGAAAACGAACGGATACGCACGCGGCTCCAATACCATGGATTTAATGTTGGAGCCACTCGGCCGTCGTTTTATGATGAAGACCTCTCGAAGTGCCGATCGAGGAGGGCTCGCATCCGCGCAAGACACTTGTATGACCTTGGACGCAGAAAAGAATACATGTTTCCGCTTCTCAGGGGGTCGAGTGCTGGGACCTGCGGTATCCATGTTTTTATCGGTGGAACTGTATGCGAAGGCACCTTCGATCTGGGTGATGACATTAGAACCAAGAAAATTTGAGAGACAGTTTGGCTTTACAGTGAGCATAAGACGGCCCGTCTGGCAGCTCGGGTCGAGAATGACTTTTCCGCCGACGACGTCACGATCCCCGAACACAGGCAAAGTGTGGTTCACGTTCCAGGCATTGGGAACAACCTTCACGTATGGGCTGTAGAGCAACAACTCCATTTGCAGAGACCTAGCACAGAAGTCAGGGAATTCTCGTCTGGCCAGACCGGGCCAGACTGACCGATAGCTGGATACATGGGAGTATGAAGGTGTAGACAACAGCGTAGAGTCAAAACTAGAAGGTGGCGTAGCCTCGCTTTTTGCCCTAGCACGCGTGCTGCGAGCGCTGCGCGGGGGTGCCATTAGGCGGGAGGTGAGAGGACGCGACCCTTGAATGCCTGGTAACCTTCTTATTTAAATCTCGAAAGGGGGAATGCGCCATCAGAAGGGTGATGTAAAGTTGTATAGATTGAGTTGACTGATGTTGACCGCCAAGTAAGAGTCGGTACCGTCGATCCGGTTTAAGTGGCGCGTTGTCACTTGACGACCACGTTCTCACAAGTTTACTGCTATACGCGAGGGTTTACGAATAATTTTGCATTCCCCGCTCCGCTCTGTGCGAAAATATGGCGGAATTTGGCAAGTCCAAGGAGCTGGAGAAGTTAATTCATCGTCCTTCCATGCCCCTTACACAGAAAACAGACAGAATGTTGGACCGTTGAACTTTATTTTTGGCGGTGTTTAGAAGGGTATGTTTTTGGGTACATCGGAAAGAAGGTCAAAATGATTGTGGGAGCGCGGAAGAAGACTCGGAGAGAAGAGACGGTGATTGGGTTTGAAGCAATGCGTCGGATACGAACAACCTGGGGACAACCCTGTACATATTTAGGCAGGATGTCTTCCAGTCATTGCTCTGACGACTATCGTCAGAAGGTAATCATGTTAGTATCATGTTTACGTTAAATCAATGTCTTGATGGGAAAACGACCACTCAGTTTTGCTCGATTCCTCGGGAAGCGTTGTGCGTGGGGGCCGCCCAGACTCGTGTACGACGAACGACCGAAAGAAAGACGAGCTTCAAGCGTTCAAGGCTCACGCGACACAAACAATCAAGGAGTGAAGAAGATGCCTGTTGTCGTTCAACTTCCTGTCGCCCGGCTTTTGAAGTTCAACTCAACCGGTACTTCCATTGGGGGAAAGAGAACCACTACGAAACGCTGCAGAGGTCAAGTGTTCGAATTCAAGGCAAAACACATTCACCGACGGGGTACTGTTGTGAATCTGTGGCTGATTTTTGTCGATGCTTCAATCTGTCACTGGCGTCGGCCACCAATCAACGTCGATCTCGACGTTAGCCGACGAAAGTTTAAACTGGCGGTCACGGGCAGGATAGGATAGGATTGCCGACGCAAGGTCAGGGAGAGTAGATCAGGATATTCCTTCATCTATTCAGTTAGGTATCCTGGGGTTGCGAAGGTTTGACCTATCGACGTCTGCCTCTGGGAGACGAGGTCGCAGAGAAGCACGGAAAGCGCCGGACGGCCCGAACCCGCCATCAGATCTGATTTGAGATCAATTTGTTAATGCCTCCGTTCAAGGTACGGTTGTGAGCTGTTGTGAGACCTTTTGAGATTGTTTTGAGACAATTCCCCCAGACGAACCTTGGCTTTCATGCTTGACCAAGTTCAATCCATATCTCTTTGTTTCTGATTTTTTTTCTGGACCTCGCAAACCAAGCTGAGAAGATTCAATTCAACCAAAATGGACGTTGTCAGCAAATGTGCGATTTTTTTTCACTGAAAAACTTGAAAAGCTCCAACAGTGAAAAGGCGAGAGAAACATCTTACAGCCGATTCTGTTCGACGCGAGCGGCCCGAACTTTGTTCGAAAATTCCGGGTATGTAGGGTTGATGTAGAGACCCGGTCTACAAATGGGAATTCAAAGCTGGATCGTGCGGGAACTGCCGGTCGTGGTCTGGCCCTTCATGGGAGTGTTTCACCTCCATGTTGCCTCCATGGTCGAAAAAACCCTCCTGCGGAAAATCCCTCAGTGTTCACCGGTTAGGGTACAAATTCTCTTGGATTTTGAGTAGAGATCTGGTGATAGGTACCAGGGCTCGCCCGGAGGGCCATTTGGAATTTGAGAAAATTGTTTCTGAGTATATACAAGCTGCCAACACACGTTCAACTCGCATTTCGCATTTTGATGGCGTGGGGGGGAGGAGGAGTGGAGGATATTACTGCAGAGTCCCATCGGGGGCTTAGAACAAGAACCACGATGGCACAAACAAATGTACCTGAATTTTCCTGAAGGACGCATGGACAAGCTGTCGTCTTAGCAACAATATTCAACTGTCAAATAGAGATCTACGTGCACTTCGATCTCACTGAATAGACTGAATAGGGGTGGGTCGTCTGAGACAGTCTGAGACCGTGTGTAGCGTGAAAAGTACCGGACGGAATTTCCGAGAGCAATTAGCTGGGTGAATGGGGGTAAATTCCAACCAAATTCCATCCCTGAGGCCTAAAGGACCTGGATAGGCCTGGTGGACACTGTAAACCAATTCCTATGCCACGTGCTTGGCTGCCCGTTTTGGACTTTGGACTTCGCCTCGCCTCGATTCGCAAATCGGCCAAGATGTCATTCAAAGTCATTATTACAGGCAATATACCTTTCAGGACTCCAGATATCCACTTATATGGTTCACAGGTGCATCCGGAGTCCTCGGATCTGCTGTCCGACAAGCATTCAGCACTCGGGAACCCCCCGCGGAAGTCCTCAGTCTCGCGCACTCACGATCCGGAGATGGTCTCCGCAATCTGAATCTATTGGATGAGGCGGAGGTTGAGAAGGTCTTCCGAGAGTTCGCCCCGACTTGTGCGTCGTGCCTCCAGTCGATCGCGTCTTGTTCTCATTCACTCGCGTCGCAGGGGTCATTCATTGCGCGGCGGAACGGAGACCTGACGTCGCAGAGAAGGTGCGCGAGCAAAACACGCGAAATCCGGGGCCCACTTATCTCTCTCAAGGATCCCGACGGTGCTCGAAAGGTGCGGAAGCGCCGAGAGAAATTGCGCGTCGATTGAAGTCTTTTAGCTCAATGCCGCCGTCCCGGAGTACCTCGCCCGGCTTTCCGAATCTCTGAAGTTCACGCTCGTGTATATCTCGACTGGCACGTCCCATTTTTGCCAGACACCCATTATACATCATATTTATTTTAATTTGCAGACTATGTTTTCGATGGTACATCTCCTCCTTACGCTCCCTCTGCGAAAACGAACCCCTTGCAACTATACGGGCAAACCAAGCTAGACGGCGAGGTTGGAATTCTGGGCGTTGAAGGCGCTACCGCTGTCATTCTCCGCGTCCCAGTCCTGTAAGCGATCCCCCATTCGACGAAGCTTTTCTGAGGTCAGGTCCTTAGGTATGGCCCTGCGCCCAATAACTCCGACACGGCCGTCAACATCCTGATCGACGTCGTCGAAGACCAGTCCGGGAAAACATACAAGATGGACCACTACGCGACGCGCTACCCGACCAACGTGGTCGACATTGGGAACTTCCTCGTCAAGCTTTCAGGTAAGCGCCCTCTCGTCCCTGCCTGCATAGCTCTCAAAATCCGCCCAGCCTACAAGAAACCCATCCCGCCCATCCTGCACTACTCCGCGGCTGAGCCGTTCACCAAATACGAGATGTGCCTTATATTCGCCAAGATATTGGGTTTGCCGCACAACCACATTATCCCCGACGCGGAGCCGCCGACGGGCGCGGGAGCGACGACCCGTCCTCGGGACTGTATGCTGTATACGAAGGAGACCGAGGACCTTGGGCTGGAGGATGGTCTGGGTCTATCGCTTTTCGAAGAATGGTGGACAGGATATCTGAAGAAATGAAATAGTGTACAATAAATGTATCAATCCGCAAGTCGATGACGATGTATTTCCACTGGCGCCCGAATCAGGGCTATTTTGTATCTAATCTGGTGACAGCGCCCTTGGCCGCTGTGACGCCTTCATCTATTCCGGATAACTTTGACTGCTCGAACGCCGACATGAAAAATCTGCGAGCATTTTTTGTGTCTCCGGCCAGCTACATTTCGACTGTGAAATAAATCAATGAAGTCGAACACACAACGTACTTCACGAAGCATGCCGGCATTGAATAAAGCAACAGAAAGGGCCTGTTCGCATGAGGGAATCGGCTCCTTCGTGTCCTTTCTCGTGGTTTGTAATATGGAGAGAGCCTTCTGCGCCCACGCCTCCGCGTACTTCTGCTTCTCAGCGGTAGGGTCGCCTCTGATGACGAGCTCCGCGATATTGTTCATCAACTGCGCGCCTTTTAAAAGTTCAACCGGGCAGGCGGATTGAAGGTACCACTTCCGCGCACCTTGACACATGTCTTCCGAGGAAGCCTTGGCTCCACCTTCTGAAACTAGGAGGGAAATTCCCTGTAAATACAGCGGTATTGCGTATCTGGCACGTCCATTCAATATCGAAGGTAACCTTCAACACCACTCACTCTAATTTTCCGACGCGTCCGTAAAAGTCCCCGAGTTCCTGGAGCGGCACGCTTACGTCTGTCTTCGTCAGCCAATTGGGCAAATTTAGATGGACGAAATCGAGAGGCGGGGCGGTCTCGGCCGGCGACGGCTTTCCTCGTATGTCCATAAGCAACTTTAAGATCTCCTCCACAGCAAAAACGAGCATCTTTTCCTCTTCCTCGATAGGTACGGCACAGGTCGGGGCCAGCTGCCCTAGCTTAACCGCGAGGGATACGGCGCGCAACCGCTCCCGCCCACTCAAACGGTCGGGGGGTCCGTTCCGAATGAGGTCGAGAGCGTCGCGATAGAGGGCAAAAGCCTCCTGGCTTTTTCCCTGCTCTTCAAGTTCCCCAGCCAGGTCCACCGCTATCCCTGTGATTTTGAGGTAAGGTTCCGCCTTGAACTCCTCAATGGGAAGACCGATCGCGGTATTCCACGCTCTGCGAGTGGTCAGTCCTCGTACTCATCGTGGTTTCGGCGGAGCTCTACTTTCGTTTATAGTAAGCACTGATCTCGAGGTCGCCCTTATTCTTCGCCGCGATGCCGCGCTTCAAATCGACCCGCACCTCAAGCGGGAACATGTTGCGCCAGTTCGTGTACGCGCCATAACTGCGTTGTTGAGGAAGGCCTCGCCCAGGGATCTCTCGGGGCGCACCATGCATATGCCAGGGCTCCTGCGCCTAGGGCTCCCAGACACACAGACCCGATCCAAAGGGGCGTCCGGGGCGGCGGCTTTGGGGTCTGCAGGAGCGAGGGTGAGTCGGAAAAGCATCGAAGGCATTGTTTCTGATATGTCTCAGATATATAACGCTTTCGCAGTGCGAGCCGGGAGGATCCAATTCCTCTCGAGCTGAGCATCATGGACGTCACAGTCCGAGAAATCGACGGAGGTGGCAGTGCATAACGGATCACAGAAACGGATCATTTAACTCGGCTACTCCCGGTGCCTACTTACAATCCTGCCCTCACTAACACCTGCCGGTCCACAGAGGCCAAGCAGTGACTAAGGCTCGTGGGCTGTTATTTCACAAGGAGAAGGCTCCCTTGGGGCTGACTAGGGACTGTGAACTTTGAATTCATACTTTCACACCGCGGCTTCTACTCTGCGATCTATCACAAGCGCCAGGAAATAGCGGAGCGCCGAATCCCGGCTGTAAAATGTGAAGCCCAAGGCAGTTCAACTGCTCCTGAGGAGGGAATACCGGTCAGGGCAACCCGGCTGCTCCTGTGGCTAGGAGTGACTCAGAAAGGCGGCCTGAACGTCAGGAAGCCGTGACGAGGAAAGAAATAACGCTACCGCGTGCAATTAGACTATAGGAAAACCAGTTCTAAACTCGACTAAAGTCTCCACGCGAAGTACAGAACCAACACGAAATTCGCATGGCTTTCAGTTTCCTGTTGGCTTGTGAGAGTCGCAAAGACGCCAACCGGAAGGGGCAACTTTGACAATAATTTCCTCCACAGAATGCCAACCTTGGTGGGACCAAATTCCCGAAGCAGTGGGTTCAAGAAGACCGCCGACAGAATTATGAAGTCAGAGGAGACGGGGAGCAAAGACGGCGGCGGAAACTCAATGCGGAACAGCTGATATTAGCGGGCAGATACGTTATGTTACTCAATCCACATACATCCATTTTCTTCCCGTCCTGACAGTGCGCGAAACGCGGGTACGTATGGCGGGAGAGATGATGCGACGCCCGAGGTGTCCGTCCCTTTCTTTACACCCGTCTTTTTTGGTGCCCCACGGTAGGCGGGAGCCCACGATCCACGGATCTATGCCGGCATCATCGCTGCGATATTCCAGCAGCAATTAGTATCGAATGGGCGGTATTGGCTCGGCGTGGATCGTCCCCAGGTCAACAGCCTGGTCAACCGCATCGTCTAATTCGCCTATGAGAACGCTAGGTAGACCCGAGTTAGTCGGTCGCGTTGCGCAGAGCCGCGGATGAGCACGCACATCATGTCGCCTTTGACGAGATATAACCCCAGCGGTGCCTCCTCCACACCGGCGTCGATGCTGTAGATCCGTTCCTTCGAGTCCGAGAGCACAACATTCGATTTTTGGTCAAAGCCCACCATCACGCCCTGCGGATTCGCGTTGGGTTTGGAAGCAGGGAACTGATTGTGGGGAACGAACCACGATCACGCGTCCATCTTGCAGGATCAAGAGGACGCGGCCTGTACACGGTGTTAGTTCAGTATTGTGACGCGATGGGAGCTCTGAGCGTACGGTCAACGTAGCCTTGAAGGCTGGACATGACGGCTTGAGTTTGGCCTTGTGAAAGGATCACACGCCATTGGCCTCTGATCCAATTACAGTTAAACAAGCTTTTTTTTTTTTACATCGATATCACTTCCTTTGACTTTGAACATGACTTGACCTTGACCTTGACAGATCCCCTCCAACTCCGGAAAGAAAAATGCACAATACTGTCCTAATGAATATCTACCGGTCATGTACGGGAAATGGTTGCCATTCGGTCTTGGCGAGCCTGGAACCAATTCGGCCTTCCAGGACCCGATGACTGTGCAAAGCCGAGAAGTGAGGACTGTTCAATTGTTCCAAATTGACGACAAGATGCAACAGTGAAATATGTACCGCTCAAGAGAAAGGCCATGATCGTTTGAAATGGGCGTCATCCCCTAGGCACCAAATTTGAAGGCTAAGCTGGAGGCGCATCCGCGCCCCTAAGATCTAAGACTCGATGCTCAGCTGGAGTGTTCTTGAGCTATATTCGGTTGAGCGCAAGTCCGGTATCTTGATGTTATTTACCCCCCGAGTCCAGCCGTGAATTGCAATGCTAGCAGGACTCCTGCGTATAGGAACCAAGTGGAGTTTCTCCTTTCACGGGAAGGGGTTTGTGGCAAAGACAGCGGAGCACACGAATCTGACCCCTCAACGACCAAGTTGACGTTGTGCCAGCCAGTGGCGCCTAGTAAACTAGCGATAGTATGACCCTGGTTCCGAGCAACAGAGGCAATAGAATTGGAGTGACCTAGATGGAGGCGGGAGCGAAGAGTAAAATTTAATTGAGCCAAATAGAGACCAAAGAGACAGTGCAGTGATCGTCTCGTATTTCGGTCTCCATTCACCGCATATCCCAACTTTGTGTCGCTGTCAGTGTACCCGCCCTTTTTATCTCCTTCCACCACAACCTGACTTTCCGTATTTCCCCAGCTTTATAAACCAATGGCCCTCAACCCCTCCGAAGACAAAATAGAGGATGTACCACTCAACGCGATAAAAGATGTCGATGAACCTGTCACAACATCTTTACCAGCTCCGGTCTCTGCCCCCGCGTCGAAACCAAAGTCCAAACTCTCAGCGGCGGCCATAATCCCTGTCTGGATGGCCTTGTCCGTCTCCGTCATTCTTTACAATAACCACCTGTACAACACCCTCGACTTCAAGTACCCTGTATTCCTTGTAACATGGCATCTTACCTTCGCTGTAAGCTGTATGTGTCCCTTTCCGTTCCTCGCTAACATACCATGCCACGCCTGTAGGCCATAGGCACGCGTGTACTTCAACGGACGACGCGCCTCCTCGACGGCACGAAGGACGTCAACATGAATAAAGACATGTTCCTCCGATCCATCCTCCCCATCGGCTTGCTGTTCAGCGGTAGCTTGATACTGAGCAACTCGGCCTATCTCTACCTGAGCATCTCCTACATCCAAATGCTCAAGGTACGCCCATCCCGCCCTTTCTCCCCGACGCGCTTCATTCAAGTCGATATCTCACTCTAGGCATTCACCGCGGTCGCCGTCCTCCTCATCTCATGGATCTCCCGCATCGCCGAGCCCAACCGAAAGCTCGCGATGATCGTTTGCATGATCTCCTTCGGCGTGGCGATCACCTCCACTGGCGAGCTCAAATTCAACCTCCTCGGCTTCTTCATCCAGGCTGCTGCCGTCGGCTTCGAGGCCTCGCGCCTCGTGATGATCGAGATCCTCCTGCACGGCATGAAAATGGACCCGCTCGTGTCGCTGCACTACTACGCCCCCGTCTGCGCACTCATCAACCTCATCTTCCTGCCGTTCACCGAGGGGCTCGCACCGTTCTATGAGCTCGCGCGCATCGGGCCGCTCATCCTCTTCAGCAACGCCAGCGTCGCATTCTGCCTCAACGTCGCGGCGGTCTTCCTCGTTGGCGTGGGCAGCGGCCTCGTCCTCACGCTTGCCGGCGTCTTCAAGGTACGTGCATTCCGTGGTTTATCTGACCCACCCGACTTATGACGCTCAGGATATCCTCCTCATCGCGGGCTCCGTCCTGCTCTTCAGCGCTCAAGTCTCGCCGCTGCAAATTTTCGGTGCCTCCCCTCCCCTCCTCTCCGCGACTGTCTTCTAACACGTTTGCACAGGCTACTCCATCGCCCTCGCGGGACTGGTACTATTCAAGACCACCGGCGGAAAATAGAGACCACGCGATTAGACGACATAATATATAGTGGCACTAAGTATTAGATAAATAGAGTTAGCCCGAACCTGTTCTGTGGATCACCATATTTATACATCCCATGTATTTCTCTCGGATCCGGACACTGGAAACAAGAAAAATCAGTGGCCAATTCGGAAACCATCGGAAATTCGGCCCTCCGAAGAGCTCCGAAGATCTCTTTCTCTTTCTCCATGTTTAAATTGTTCAGCCTAGTACTGGCGGTGCTACACTACTAGCAATGATGCGGTCCAGCAGCATTTGTTCACATCAACACCGAATTTCAACTCGCTAAAGTACCCGACAGGGAGTGGCCCGGGATACCGTGTGCGTAGATTCAATCTGCTCAGGTCTGGTCTGTCCTGTACACTGTAGGCTGTTGGTAGGCTGTCTCCTGTCTTGTATGTGGCCAAGATTTGGGCGACAGGACTACTCAACGCCTGCGCTCAAAATTGGAAATTCTCGGGAAATTCTCTGAAATATACGATCTGCTCCCGGGTGCCAATGGGTACTTATCCGTCCCTGACCATGTGCGTCCACGGATCGTCACCTTACACACGGCTATGCCGCGGCCAAGCGTCCTTTTCAGCTTGAACTTGGGTTCCTGATGACTCCCCGACATGTCTGCGTGGTTTCGCGAACTCTCCAAACCGGCCTCTGGCTCTCCACCCTCGGCGACCACGCCCCCCTCGGCGCGCACCCAACCCCCCGAGCTGCATGAGCTATGCACGGAACGACCGAATCCCGTAACGAAGGATATCGACACGCTGAGCACGCTGGATATGTGTCGACTCATTAACGGGCAGGACGCTCTGGTCAGTTTCACAAGCACTTGCTAGTGAGTGCATTCGTTCACATCCACCAAAGGTCGCCGCAGCCGTCGCGGAGATCACTCCAACCATTTCGGAAGTCGTCGACGCCATTGTCGAGCGCATCAGCGATGGCGGGCGGTTATTGTACATGGGCGCTGGGACAAGCGGACGGTGCGTCTCGTCCGCATCTGTTGGTCGATGTCGTTGAAGGCGTCTCTGCAGTCTCGGCGTCCTCGACCTCTCCGATATACCACCGTCATTCAACGTAGACCCGATGAGATACATCGCTCTGAGCGCGGGGGGAGATGTGACGCTGCGTACCGCGCGGCCCTCCGTCGAGGATTCGCGTGCGGCGGGGGCGGCGGACCTGGGGTCGCTGCTCCCTACCCCGCTCGACACCCTCATAGGCATCAGCGCCTCGGGGCGCACGCCGTACGTGCTTGGCGCGCTCCACACCGCGCGCGCACATGGGCTGCTTACGGTGGGGCTCGTGTGCAGTCGCCCCACCGAGGTATCGCTTGAGGGCAATTGCGACTATGTGCTCGACCCCCTCGTTGGGCCGGTACGTCTCTTCCTCTTCTCTCTTCTTTTCCTCTGGTCGAATAAGTATGATGCGCAGGAAGTCATTTCAGGGAGCTCGCGTTTGAAAGCGGGCACAGCAACGAAGATGGTGTGTAGATGATTTGGGGGGTGTCGTTTGGCGCTCATCCTCATCCTCGTCTCAGATCCTGAACATGATTTCGACGGCAGTACAAATCAAGCTAGGGAACACCTACGGGAACTTGGTGCGCCGAATCTTTATTTTCTCTCCTGAAACCGGTGGTACTGAAGCATCGCAGATGGTCGACGTCCACCCGTCGAATATCAAGTTCACATCTCGCGCGCGCGGCATCATTCGCGGCATCGCAAACCCCGCTGCCGAGACGTACTCAGGTACGTGCATCCCGTGGTCCACCTTTTCGCCTTGACAGAACTCGGCCCGCAGACGACGAGCTAGACGGCGTCATCGCGCGCTGCGGCGGCTCCGTGAAGCTCGCGGTGGTTGTCGTCGCCTCGGGCTGGGGTGTGCCCCTCTCCGTCGACGCCCTCGAGCGCCGGGCTGGCTCCCTCCGCAGTGTCCTGGAGGACGTCCGCTACGAGACCGTCGTAAGGGTGTTCGTCTGACCAAGGTTCCGGCGCTGGATCCAGGCCACTTCATGCAGCGCGGGCATTGATTTCACACTATTTACTGTCTAATTCGTAGGCCGCTAGATCTCCTTTCATCTTACTTGTAATCTTGGTAGACTCTAGATCTGTAATATATTTGGGCAAGAGGGGATCCCTCGGTTCCTGATTGTTCGACACTTCTAATGCTATGTGTTTGATTATGAATAGCTTTCCCTTGTGGATTGAATACAGCGGTGGCATCAGGAGTACCAGTCGAGCTCAATATCACTCGGGCGTTGACTACGCCCGAAATGGGCACCGATCAACGTTGTTCGCTCGATGTACGTAAAGATGTACATTGAAGCACCTCTGCTACGAACACTGACCACTCTCTTTGGAACCGCTCCACGTAGGGGACCTGTCTTTCTCTGGCAACGTTATTATTATTTCCACAAAAACGCAAGCTTAATCCTCGATGTAAGCTTCACGGCCGCAACCGAGAAGTTAGAACGAATGTAACGAAATACCAGGATTCGCTCGTGTAGCTTCATGCTCATGGTCTTGGCGGCTTCGTTCGTCGGGATACTTTTGTTGACCATACCTACCTCCTCGCTGTTCGACCAAACCCTCCTCCGACCTCCCTGCCCCTCTGTCGCTCAGGCTGTGAAACCAACTCTGGAGGATGGCGGAGCTCATATCACAGACCTGCGTATGCCAGTGAAAACCCTCCCGAAGGATTGGCTCAGTCACAACGACATTGCGATACAAGGGCTGTTCCGATGCTTAGAGACTTCTACTTGCGGTGAAAACCAGACCAAGGGTACGTGCTCCCGGATTTTTACCCAGTGTGCGAAATGACGGCGAAATGCAGTGGTTGTCCTTGGTTATAATGCATTTCTCAACGAGATAGAAGAATCGCACGAAGGAGGTGAGGTCGTTTGGTGCAAATCGACCGTGGGTGCCAATCTTCTATACTTTACTGGATAATTCCTGATCGAATGCAAAGGTGCGCGCGCTGGGGAGTTTGGGTTATACGTACCTCTACACACAAAATAACGAGCGGACGCTCCAGCTTTACCATATCTTCCGCGGGCTCATCAAGGCGATATTCATCGAAGAGCAGGAGACTAATGCGTGCTTCAACGACCCCAAATGTGTTATGTCTTCTCGCAATCCCTCCGGCATTCCGGTGTGGAAGATGTTCAATTTCAACTGGTGGACGGGCGCCGTGGGACCGCTGGCCAATAATTGGACGTTGAACCCGGAGGACGTGAGTATGATCCCTGCGCGGTTCTTGCCACAGTACTTACCAAATGTCCAGTATCGACTCGAGGGGAAAGGGTATGCCCCGAATAAGTATCTCGGCTATAGCATTGAACCTGGGTGCTCCATGCGTCCATTTATCCCCCATGCCGAACGGGAACGGCGGGCTTATGTCTTAGCTAAGGTGAGTTTAAACCTCTTTCGTCAACTTTCTTTTGACCTTGACGTCTTGGCAGGAGATGCATTATTTCGGTCCCAAGATTCGAGCTTGGGATCCCGACTTTTACGACGCCGCCTACGAGGCTGTTGATATCGAATTCGTGTCGGGTGTTCGCGGAGAGCCGACCACAGATTTCCCTCACCGTCTGAAAAACCTTGGGTACATGACGCCAAAGCGCTTTTACGACCAGTTGTCCCGATCTTTGGTCCTCGTTGGCGTTGGGTTTCCACTCACGTAAGGCGTCCGAGTCCTTGAGTTGTGAGAGTTGGGAATGAATGAGACTTGTCTCTACAGATCACCGACCCCATATGACGCGCTGTGTCTTGGTGTCCCTTTCATAAACCCGGTCATGGATGTTCGATGGATTTACGTTCACCGCGGCTTTTTTTTTGCTCACACACAATTTGCAGTGGGATGTCGGTGACCCTTTGAACAGGGACAAATGGTCCGTGCAACATGGCATGTTGAAACATTTAGAGCCGCCCTACGTGTATCACGTATTCAAAGGAGATCGAGATGGGTTTGTGAAAGCTGTCAAAGACGCGGTGGCGCATCCTATCGACAGGTAAATATTCCACTCATCACGACATTCTATCGGAGCTGAAACGGCATCAGCTACATACTGGACCGCATGACAATGCAGGCCGTAGAGCGTAGACTCGGAAACATCTTGAGCGCAGACTGGGAAACAGAAGCTTTAACATTCTGCCGCGGTAGAGCCTGCGAATTCGACAGTTAATTACTGCTATTTATTCTCACCTGTATTTGACTGTTGGTTTCATCAAAACAAAGGTTTCCGCCGAACAACCGCCGAATGCGACTGGTTATTTCAACATCTAGTCACGTGCACATATGTTGTAAAAAAAAAAACCAAAATCCGAATCGCAACTTGATCGCAACCATCGTTGATAAATTATTATTATTATTTCCCCAGTATCTGGACGAATAAGGTACTCTAGCTCATAATCCGTTCTACGTAGTGTAAATATCGAGTCAGTCGCCGGGTCCCCGTGTCAATGATTCAGGTCGTTCCTGGCCCGCAATTCTGCGCCTCGATAATATATATAAATTGGACTAGGATATCTGAGCGTGAGGGTCAAAAATTCGAGTGGAAGTGGCACTTACAACGGAATCCCAAGGATGATGGCGAGACCTTCACAAAAAGTCCGGTGGAGTCACGATACATTATCAGATATACTCACCTCCCAAGAGTGAATTGCCACCACCAAATCCGAGGGCATCGAACATTTGATGGCCAAATAAAGGGAAAGCAGACCCGAATAACGAACGAAAAAACTAGAGGCGGAACGTGAGAATAGATTAGAGTCTTTGTGGATACTGAAAGAACTCACGAAAGCGGCCGACAATGCACTAGCCGCATATCTAAAAGCGTCAACCAAGTAGAGCTGGATGGGTAGGCTATTTGGTATGATGACTGAGTGGGATTTATGGAGGAAAGGGGGTAACAAGATCTTACAACGTCGTCATCATTCCTTTGGAATTCTAATCAGCCCCAGCAGCGCATTTTCTGTCAGAGGAGGCTTACCGAATCCAAAGATTCCTGGGAAATTTTGGAGTTAGTTAGACAGAAACTATGTTCTGTTAGGAGTCATGTACCTGAGCCGATGACCGGCATAATCCAGTGAATCTTAGCCTGCGCAGACCAGCCGTACCAACTACCAGCGGCTTTAAGCGGGAAGTATAAAAAGCAGGCGACATATAAAGACGCACAACAGTCCAATTGGGACGAAGAGAGATCCGATGAAAAGAAACGGAATCCGCATTTCCGGTTCGCCGACGCCCCCATTTTTATCTGCCAACTATAAAAGGATTTAAGCAAGGTTCAGCAGTCTTTCAACGAGCAGCGGGTGTCCTACATGTTTGTAGAGTGTATTAGAAAAGTGGGCTCCAAACGCCGTTGCGAGCAGAAAGCCAATGCCCAGGCCCCCGTACATTAGGCCGCTGATTCCTGTCGAGAAGCCGTATGTGGAAGTGTAAAATCCTAGTAAAAGACGAAAATCAGACCCAAGAATTTGGTCATCCGAATCTTGGACTCTAATACCGTTGAGAGTCGCGAAAAACAGGTAGTATATGCTACAAATTCCGCATGAATTTCACAAGTGAACGATGAGATACACAACTGCATACCCATACATGCTGCAGTCAGGGACCACTGTCAACGAAATTCGGCATTATGCGCAAAACCACTCACAATGCCATGTAGAGACTCAGCATGAAACATACGAAACTGTGGGAGAGCAATATCAAGGGTCGGCTGATGTTGATCCAAATGTAATGTAATTTTCCAAGACCACGTCCCATTCCTGGGGGAAGTTGAGCCGCCTTCTCCGGATCAGTAGCTCGTGGCATCAATCTAAGCTTTAGGAGCGGGGAATACGTTTCCCTGAGAAAAGGTATTCCGACGAGGCTAGCAAATGTCGTAGCACCTGAAAGGGCAGTTATATGCGAGTTGTATAGCCAGGAAAATGGCTACAGACCTGCAAGGACGAAGTACACGTATTGGACTCCAATCGTTTGGGCAATAAAGCCTGCACACGATGTGTCAACTTGGTTATTGGTTTACGAGACTTGTTTTCCCTCACCGCCGGCGATGGGTCCAATGACTGCGAGAAAAATCAGACGGTTGGAAAATTTATAGAATTGAAAGGAAATCACCCGGTGCAATGAGAGGTCCTACACTGTACACAGACATGGCAGAAGCCCTTTCACGTTCAGAAAAGAGGTCGCTAATGACCGCTGCGCCGCATGCTACAGGAGCACTGCCAGATAATCCAGCTGACGAGGGGTTGAAAGATTGTCCTCCAATCAGAAGGTAAATCCTACTCAAGAAACGAAACCCGAGAAGTGCGCCAGTAGTCGGAGCGAAAGCACATCCAATGTTGAAACCAATGCTAAAGAGATTCCCGATGTGAAGGACCTAAGTCACAACAGGTTACAGTCGAAGCGAGTTTCCGACAGGAATAACAGACCCATTTCCTATGCAAGTGTGACGATTGGAATTTTCCTCGGCGGACAGAGGGTTAGAAAGGGTACCTTCCGTACATTTCCTGATAAATCATTAGCTTAAGGCCTGTGGATGTCCTAGGAATTCACCGATAATGGGGCCAGGAAAAGCGGCTATATATGACCAACGAAATCAGCACGAAGTGCGAGACAGCGAAGCAACACTCACCCCGATACCAAAAGAAACCAAGAAAATGGAAAGTGTCAAGGCCAGAACCGTTGGACTCTCTATTCCATATTTCGACTTGATTTCTGATAACCCGGGCGCCATAATCGAACTTGACAAGGGGGCAACGAACATATATAACGATACGATGGCTGCCGAGCACCATTTTCTGGACGTTGTCCAATTTCTAGGATTTCGAGGATCACAAAGCCATCCATCAGGAAGAGCAGGGTCGACAAGAGGACATATGGGAGTCGGCTTGCAATAGTTGAACGAAGGGAGAGGTTTCAGCCCAGGCTCTTCCGAGTCATGTTGAACATGGGTGACCGAGGAGCGGGCAGAGGACATCCCAGTTGGCTGTATGGGGGTGGGCTGGAAAAGCAGTTGGAACATCCTCGGAACCTCTTCTAGGTTTTATAACAAAAGAACTCGGGAGGGTTGTCGTCGAGTACGGGTGGAGCCGCAACATTCGAGACTCATGGAGTACTTCAATTTTCATTCGAGGCCAGAGCAACCGTACATAGATGAACAGTTCTGCCCAAGGTAACGTTGAAATGAGAAAAGGAACCGGGTTTGAATTGAATCTCCGACCGGCTGTTGCCGCTCGCATGCCATGCCCATGTTCGGAAGGTCGCCTTGGCGTTTCCACCTGGTTTGCTCCACAAAAGACGTTCTATTCTAAACAAAATTGCGCTATATATGTCGAGTGTCACCTAACCCGATCTTCTCAAGGCAAACTCAGAGCCTGAGGGCTTTTTCTCTTCCAGATGGCCTGAGTCGTAATAATAGAAACCAGTTTGATGTACAACTCACAAAAGTATCTCGAGAATGGCTAAACCTGCTATGGCGTCAGTTTACTGCCAGGAAGAAACGTGTTGACCAACGCCACCACCTAAGAGAGAATTGCCACTGGTAGGTAGGTAGGTATATTCAGACGCGGCCCTATTGAGGAACAGCCGGTTTCCGTACTATATACACGGGAATGCCAATCCCAGAAGAGAGCGAAAAACCTAGAAATCGTCGCAGTTCATTGATGGAATATTAACTGCAATGTACAGTGTTGACTATAGCGGCCGCGAGAGTACTCGCAGCATACCTAAATATGTTCACCAGATATAGGGTAGGTTAACATGCACTGGCTGGTAGTCAGGGGTGTCCTGGGGAAGATGCGACTCCCAACAAGGTTCAGGAAGCAGGTCATGTTCAACTTACCAAACCCGAAGATGCCTTGGCGTATAAATTCGGTAGAATGAAATATAGCAGGGAATCGCTCACCTGAACCGATTAACGGCATGATCCAGAATTTTTCCTTGCGTGGACCTGATAAGGTTGACGCATCAGGAAATCAAAACGCAACTTACACAAGGCCGACAGGACAAAAAGAAAACCACAGAACATAAGCAGGAATGCGCATCTCTGGCGATCCCCGTTCTTGTCCGCGAGCTAAAAAATCAAGGTTCAACTTCAAGTCTGCCGGTCATTCTCCCTGCTCGGAAACTGACGTATTTATATACTTGGTCCGCAAGTTCAGCACCGAAAATTGTGAAAGAAAACCCAAATCTTCCGTGCGTGATTGTGAATCCTGGAATGATAAATGAACATGAACACTGGTACCACATCCCGATATATGCCGAGTCACCGATCCCCGGTCTAAAGCCATACGTACTCGAAAATAAGTCGGCCATGCAACCCGTAAGCGCTGCCATGTACAAAAATACGAACCGGGGAAGACGGCGAACACCAGTACCGTACATACTACTGACCGCAATAAGCATCGGTAGAATTTTGCTGGGAGTGCGCCTGTAAGGACATGTAGAAGCTCGGAATGAAGCAAATAAAGCTTCGGGAAAGTATTATGATAATGCGAATCCGCTAGTTGGTGATCGCCTAGTTTCTCCACATGGGCCGAACGTGTGGCTATTCGCAGGCGGATTACAGGTGCATATGTCTCCCTTGGTATTCAACGATGAGATGGCGATCCGGAGAATTTACTAGGTGATATACTCGTCCCAAGGCAACATATTGTTGGTCGGAGTACAACCTAGATAGTATCAGTGGACCGAAATCCAGGAGTAGGAAAGAGCGCATATCGGGGAGCAAGACTCATGGCATTGATACGACAAGTTACAAGAATTAAAATGCTGCAACACTGGGCCCGACTCGATCAGCCCTTTTTGAACCCTAGAAAAACAAGTTAATTTCTGAAATGAGGAACAAGGGGCCGGATCGCACCTAGACGACGGCGCTCATAGAATAGATCGGTCCGGCTGGCGCCCAGGTTCACGATCTTGGGGCACCCATCCCGGTCCTTCTCGAGGCGGGTGCACTCGGCACAATAATATGCGTCGGATATACCTGCGCGGGCGAATAAGCTTCCGCGTGAAGGTTACAGCGGAAGGGAGCGCACCGGGAGAACCGCAGATGATGCATCGCCCGCCGTACGTGCCAAAGTTGCATTCATCGCATATCCGCACCAGAGTTTCTGGTCTCACGTACGAGTCACACACTGGACTGCAGCGTAGTAGTTTTGTCAAGAGTCGTCAGTACAAAATTAAACGCGTCAGCCTACCATTTTCCATCGCACTTTTCGCAAAGACGCCCGATTGCTCGAAGGGTAACTTGGTTAGTCAGACGCAGACTGCAGGTCCCAATCACGACATACCAATTCCAGGCTGACGGCGGCACATAATTAAATCTGCAAAGACCGTTAGCGATATTCGTCGGGCCAGCAAGTCGAATGCGTACCTGGATGGTGCTTGGACATGGTCGAACGAAAGCAAGGGTGGTAGTGCACGTGACGTCGGTGCTTCCATTCTTCTTAAGCGAATTTTTTGGGCTTCTACCAGGCAGTGTGCACACCGGTCATATCCATATATTATGGACTTGCGTAGGTCGTAAACCTGAGCCCTCACCATCCTTCTCCAGGAACCCCCACTCCCTATTTTATCCCATACCCCTCTGTCAACCGCGCCGACATCTCATGTCCGACTCTCAGACTGTCCCCACCATGGCCTGCCCCGATCCGCTTGAAAAAGTGGGTGCTATTTCGCCTCAGGGTTCCCATTCTTATCGTTTGGCCCCAGATTTTCCAGCAGGTCGAGGAGCAAAACGAGAGACGCGCCCAGCAGGAAGAGGGAAATGACAGCGTCTCGAACACCGTCTCCCGCGTGGATTCGTCTGATAACCTCACAAAGTCGCGCAGAAGAGGCAGCATTTCGATTACCCGCTTTGGCCAGGTGAGGGTCCCCAATATTGCTCAGACTCGTGCCATAATTTGTGTGCAGCTCTCCAACTCAGAACCTCTTTCCGATGGATCAAGCGGCCCAATGACGCCGGCGCTGTCCGACATCGCGTCCAAGTCGCCCTTCTTCCAGGCTCAGCTCAAGGTGCGTTTTAGTACTCGCCGTTTCGCCGTACCGAAATTAATACCGCATTTGTGCAGAGTCAGAATGGGAGTCAGACGTCATTCGCGTCGCGTGGCTCGGCTGCCGAGGACGCCCACGACGAGGAGGATGACCACCATGTCACGCACATGCAGACCATCGCCCCTCGCCAGAGCATTTCTCGCGCCGTTGGCAGTTTTTTTCCGCGCCGACTCAGCCGTGCGCGCTCAAGCGTTCTTCCCACGTCTGGCAGGGATGTCGGCGGCAACATGGTTATATCCGTCGCAGCGGCCACGATCGAACTGCCCGAGGATACGGAGCCTGCGGCGACCGTGGTACACGCCCCAGGTGCTCTGCGCAACCAGATATCCAAGACCAGCATCGTGACTGGCGCCTCAGCCGGAAAAACCTCCTGGACCACCCGCGCCAAGGATTTCACCAAGAAATTCCGGCGAAAAAGTAGGATCGCGCTGGCCGATTCTACGTGATTCCCTCCCACTACGCCTACATTGTATTATAGCTACTCTCTCTGGTCACCTCATCTGTCTTTACCTTCAGTCTCATCTTAATAAACTTGCGCTCCGCGTTTTTTAAAAGTTTTTTTTTTTTTTTTGTTTGGTTACTACGCGAGCTTGACATCGTTTTTTAATTATGCGGGAGATAGTTGCCGATCTCGCCCGTCAGGGCACTTCACGGCACCAAGGTTAATAAGGATCTCCTCTCTTCTTCCTGCCCTGGGTCGTCCCTTGCCGGGTTTTCCCCCTGAGCGCGCCGTACAGCTCAGAGTCAGCTGTGACGAGTCCAGAAGAAGCACGAGACCCTCGGAGAAGGCTAAATGAGATAATGAGATAACGAACCAGGGGCCTTCCGGAAAATTCATCTCATTCAGGCTGTCTGTGCGATTGACATATAGGCGGTATCACCGATCTGGGGAACAGCAGTAAGCCAATTACTGAACAAGGACGAGTAAATATAGTACTGACGGAGAAATGGCGCTGTACCTGGACCTATGCCCACTGGTGAAGATGAAAGGACTATGACCGAAGCGGGCGTAGGACGTCCGGGAGGCTCTGAGATCTGAGTCTTGTAAGGTGGACATCCCCACTGTCCGGTGGTCATTCGATTCACCATTGACCTGCAAAATAGTTAGACACCACCAGTGTATTGGATCCGCATGAATGTAAATATACCATCTTTGAAATGCCTGGGCCACGGAATCCAAATAATGGACTGCGCACGTTTTTCACAAGGATGTAACTCGGACTACCTTAAGTGCCTCGTCGTCAAGGGCGAAAACATGCGAAACAGACGCGAGGATAATGTCGCAGATCGGGATCGAGGCTATGCCAAGATCGATGGGGCAAATAAAGCGTCAAGCGACTCTCCGCGAGTATTGGGGGAAGTCGACGCGCGGTGCGGATCCCCTTGACATCAAACAGCTCATACGCTTCGCAGTATGGCTGGCAGCGAGCAAGTAACACAGAGACGTACACGAGGGCACGTAACTTGCATGAGGAACAGTCATAATGGGGAAAAAAATGTGTCTCTATACCCACATATCCGAGGCAGGGCTGATTTGGAACTCGGTCATTCTACCCATGAGAAGCCCGACTTCCGCGGCCAACGGCATCAGCGTCGTTTGGTCGCCATCATCCTCCGGCTTATACACGAGCCGAAAGACATCGAGGAGGACCTCCCGGCCACTGAGGCCAAGGCACCGCGATAGAACCATGGTTTTCATCAGCCCGTAAGTCCAAAACCATGGATTCGACGGTGGACATTGGAGGTCGACATCAATATCGAGCATCCGCAGCCGCGGTAGGACGGTGAGATCAAATGCAAAGCAGTTGAGGAGTGTGTCCGTCAAAAGGAGATTGCAAGTCCTGATTTCGAGGGTGACCACGGACGATAAGAGCGGGAGGCAGCGAATGAGACCCTGCTCGCTGATCCCACATACGCATATGCTTTGCAGCCGGCAGCACGAGCGGGTCAGAAATGAATCGAGGATTTCGAGATCGGATTCGTCGAGCTCCAGTTGGAGATGGGAGAGATTGGGCAACTCCAGAAGATGGATGGTGTCCAGGTTGGATGTACCCTGGATGTTGAACGAGGTTAGCTGGTGATGCACCATCGGTGCGTCGGCTCTTGAGCGTTGGATCTCGTGTGCGACCAAGTAGCAATCGACGAGGGCGGAACATTTGTGGAGTATCTCCATGCATTCGATGGTGCGAAACCCTTCACAAGTTAACTTGGTTAGTTGGTGCCAGGGGAGGACAACGATGACGGTGTCGGATAATCCTGAGACGAGGTAAACCTCCTTCAAACGAGGTGCATGCATGCATGAACGATGTCACAACATCGTAAGGGGATTCCAGGTCCAAAGTCAAACCCAGCGTTGTAAGGCAAGGAAGTCGACCCTGGACTGGATCGAACACAAGAGGCCGCCCGGCAGGAACGATGAGGTCGACTTCGCCCCATCGCTCGCAATGGCGAATGATCTGTCTCGCCGTTGCCCCACACCGACCATCGAAACTGAACGACAGCGGATACGGGATTGAACGGGAGAGCAAAAGGGATAATACATCCTCAGCAATGCATGGGTGCATTTTTTGGCGCCCAGGTGCCGTGCTACGACCGAGCCCAAGGCACAGCCATAAACGGGGAGTCGCGATCGCAACCTCGCGCCAGCGCCGGCATACGCTTGCGACAAGGAGCGGGACCTCGGAAGGGCGCAGGATGCGGGGATTATCGAGTATGGGGTTGGGTTTCAGGGAGGGATTCGGGGGCTCGAGACATAGTAGGAATATCTCGGCCAATATCTCGACGGGTAACAGTGCCGGGGGCGGGTGGGCTGCATTCGCCATGGTGGTGATATTGAAGGACTTTATCTGCGCCGCGTCTTCTCTGAAAATCTATTAGATATATGGCGTTTAAGAGTCGGGAAAGATGCAGGTTTCGAATCGAAATAAAGACGATGGAGTCACATCAGTCACAAAATGATGTCTTTATCCCCGAGACCCGATTTCCAATGGAACCGAACCCGATTTCCAATGGAACCGAACAGGAGCCAGAACCGAAACGAAAAATGGGCCGGCTCGGCTGCCTCGGTAGTCGAGACCGACCGAGCTAGCTGAGCCAGCGAGCGCCGAGCCAGCGAGCCAGCGAGCTCAAAAGGCAGCCGCCGCCGATAAGAGAAGAGAGGTCGAAAGGAAGGGAAGGGAGGAAGGGAGGGGCCATGAATGGGTGGGGGGGTGGGTGTGGGATGAAATGGGCGAATCGAATCGATAAAGATAAAAAAAAAAGAGGGATGATGATGAAGAAATAAGTAAGGGCAATTGGAAAACGAACGCAACACAACAGAGGGGATACACCTGGATACACACCTGGTTATTATTGGTGGCATCGTGTCGTGGAAGCGAGAAGTTGAGCGAGTGAGTGAACGACCGACCAAGCGAGAGTGAGTGAGTCGAGTGAGTCGAGAGTCGAAATTGAGTGATCGCGCGCGAAAAAGACAGAGACAAAAAAATCGTCTCTCTAATGTTCAGTGCGAAGTAAGTGTGAGTGAGAGAGAGAATAATGGGAGAAGAAAACGGAACAAGCGCTCATTATATAGACCGCCGCTTAGCTTATAAACATTGCACACGCGGCGTGCCTGCAGGGCGTTTACGCTAACTTAAAGCGCCCTCAAAAAAAACGCCCTCAAAAAAAACGTCACAAATAGGCTCCCGGTTTGATGGATATTTCTGGATATTTCTGCGGAAGCGATTGAAGCGAAGTAAGGAGGGAAGGAAGGAAATACGTTAGAGCAAAAGTGCAATTTGAAAATTGAAGATATATACATATATGTAGAAACGAAACGTAGAAACTTGTTTGACTTGAAAGATTCGAAATAAGATGATTTCGAGGAGTAAAAGAGCAGCGATCGATTCGTGAGTGAGAACTCACTTGGCTTGAGATAAGAAACTTGTTTGACTTGGGAGATTTGAGATGAGATGATTTCGAGGAGTAAAAGAGCAGTGATCAATTCGTGAGTGAGAACTCACTTGAGTTGGTAAATGAGACTTGCGATGATTTCTTTTACAGTGACGAATTCGCAGTGACCACTCGTGAGTGAGAAGGTCACTTGAGTTGGTAAATGAGACTTCACTTGAGTTGGTAAATGAGACTTGAGAGCTTGGGATCTTGAGATCTATGTGAGTGCAGTGAGACACCTGCTTGAGCAACGAGTCAAATGATCACCTTTGGCATGGGCGCAGAGCAGAGGGAGTGACTGATGTTGCACAAAAGGACACGAAAAAGTAACAAGGCTCCTGACAACTCCAGTTTCAGAAACAACCCGAGTTGTAGTGTCCAGCTGCTGAGCTCTGCTTGGAAGCCTCAAGCCCGGCGAGCGCAGCAGCGAACGAAGAGGCACCCCGTGTGCGCGATATGTCCCAATTATGGAGTAAAGGGTGAGACAACAGAGATGTTGGAATCTCGAAAGAATGGTTAAAGGCGACGGCAGACGAACAGTAAATACGATTTAGCATAGTAATTCATTGCTCGAAGATGGTAGTATAGACGGTCGGTATCAGTAGCAATGCACTAGTCCAACGAAAAGAATTCGTGTAGTCGTATCCCGCCCCGCAGCGCAACGCTTAGCGAGCGCGCCAGGGTTGCACGCTTCCGGGGGTCCGAATCGATGTACGCGGAGGGGAAGACCTACAGGAACGGCGTCCCGAGGCCGTTCATGCCCTGCACGTAGGGGTCGCGGATCGCCCAGACGTAAAGGATGCGTTCGAGCGCGTGCGTCCCGCCGGGTGTGCGGGACATCGATATCGATCTCTGTTGATCTAGGCCTTCGCGGTCATGCCGCAGAGGCGAGCTCAACGAGGGAGGCGTATTCGCCGCGCTGTCGAGCGTGGGTCGCGGCGCACAGCGGTGTCGGGAACGAGAGGTCCTACTGACAATTAGCGCCTATCACACGATAGAAAAAAGATCCCAGGAGCGAAAGCTACCAGGCCATCGGGCGGAGCTTGGCAGAGATGCAAGCGTGCGGAGTTCTGGGGTGGGGAAGCGTCCCCCAAATCAAACGCATAATGCCCAAACATAGTTTGCTAGTTCTTGGAACGGTTACAGACCTATATTCACTTCCTGAATAGACAGAGAGACTCGACAAATTTGCAGTGCCAATTTGTGCGGATGAAACGCTCGCGGATGAGCCTCTCGAATCGTGCGTCACTCTGGTGAATTCGGTAGACTAGGCCTTCGTGCAAGCCACGCCGCATCAATCAGCCACGTACGCAGTGCGATGCGCGAAATCGCGCTCACGGGATGTGGCTTTGGCGTCAGTGGCGTCGCTCGCGTCCGTTTCATAAACAGAGTCGTGGGCAGCTTTTTGGAGAAACATCCCCTCTTCTTCGTCGGAGCGGAGCGGGATCCACAGTGGGCCGTTAGCGTTGCGACACCCATCTGCATGCAAGTGGTCAATCGGAGTAGCTCGTCATAGCTGGCGGAAAACCGACCGCTACGTCTCCGAAGCTGGGTAAAGAAAAAAAGGATAAGAGACAGAAAAACGAGGAAGAATGAAAAGGCACTGCTTGACGGACCTGTAGATGCCGTTACTTGAGCTCTGACACGTTGTGGACAGGAGGCTTAGGATCAAGACCAGGGATTAATTACGGTCTGCGATTCGACCTTGGCCATTCTCCCAGTCTCCCAGAAGATGGACGGAGTCGGGGACATCTTGATACCAACGTCGCGGCAGCCCTGTAGAGAAAGAAAATGAGAGGGAAGAGTAACGAAGCAGAAATGATAAACCATTGATCACGTAATTCTTTGCGGCTTCATTGAAGCGGCGCTGTATGGAACGCTCAGATTGTGAGGCATAAGGGCAATGAGGTACCGACTTGCTCGTAAATGACAACCACCCAGCGGTCGATCTGGACGGGCTTGAGACGCTTGTTGACCTTGTTCCAGGCACCGTCGCGAGGAGTCTAAGATAAAATCAGCATGCGAGAGCGTACAAGAGGAAAGCATACAATGGTCAGCTAGGGCGAGCCGGGGCAATACTTGAGCATCGGGGGCTTCAGGACTCTTGCCGCGACATCGACCGTCTAAGATAAAATCAGCATACGAGAGCGTACAAGAGGAAAGCATACAATGGTCAGCTAGGGCGAGCCGGGGCAATACTTGAGCATCGGGGGCTTCAGGACTCTTGCCGCGACATCGACCGTCATTCCGAACTGGCGGACGTATGGATTGGCCCGGACTGCCGTTCCGAGGTGCGTATCTTTGATTTCTGCGCTCCTCACGCTGCCTCTGATGCCGCTCAACAGCTCCGACTCGCGCAGCCTCGGGTGCGAGCCGATAGGGCGGGTAAAGGCGATCGTGCACAAGCCGCACACGTCCCGCCGCCGCGGTAGCCGCACACGCAGCGCCCGGCGCGAATTCGCGGCGGCGAGACGTGTGCGGCTCACACAGCACGGGCGAGACGGTGGGCAGTGACTTGGGAAAGAGATATAGTCGCAGGAACAAAGAAAGAAAGAGTTAGCAGGCGGTTATGAAGAGTCAGTCGCGACGCACTAATTCTCCGTCCGCCCATGCGCATCATCGCGTGGACTCGACCGCGTTTTTGAGGTCGGGGATCATGGACCAGGTCGGATTACTGTGGGCACGTAAGTCGTTGCGAAATATCGAGGGCACGTCAAGGGTAGTCACACCGAAGACGCGAAGACGCCGGCTTTTTCGAGGGTGGCGGCGACGATGGGGACGGTGGAGTTGACGCGGTTGGAGATAACCAGGACGCAGGCGGTCAGGGCTACACGGGCAACGGCCGCTGCAAGGTCGCGGACAATGGACGCGTTGGTCTGCACTATGACGGCAAGATGGTGGACTGACACCGGGCTAAAATGATTCAATCAAGGTGAAAACAACGGACCTTTCTCGGGACACCAGCGGGATTACGATTACGATGACTTTTGCACCCTCCAGAGCTTGGTCCAGCGTCAAGAGAACCGAGTACAGTGAGACCTTGCGCGCCTAAATTACAGTAGGAGGTAGCATTTGTGTACCCCACATTCATAGAATGGAGACACATATCCAGCAAAAATAACGGGAAATACCCAGACCGAACCGGAATGACGTGGAATGGGATGCCCGGACTCCGTCCTCCGTGTCCGCGTCTGAGCCCAGTCGCGACCAAACCGATTCCAAGCCCAGTCTCAGCCCGCCCGAGTCCGCAAGTCCGAGCGAGTCCCGAGTCCCGAGTCTGGAGTGAATTGAATTAAATTTAGGCTTTCGTCGCCCACGCGAGCTGTCAGTGCCATGCACTGCGTCCGGAATCGGGTACTAGTGCGGCGAGAAAGTTTGTGCGGAGAAGAGAAGCGGTCTCATCTCATCTTAGCTTGCTATCGGGCGAGGCGCGACCAATGGCAATATTTGTGTCCCAGAGTGCTAGATCCATGGCCAGGCCGGAGGGAAGGTCGAGTTGTTTGGTTGGGGAGGAGACGGTTCGTGGTTAGACAACGAGGCGTTGGGCGTCGGCTGAGGGCTCAGATGACAGGTATATGTGGAGAGGCGTGCTGCGTGATATGATTGTGCCTTTGGTGATTTGGAGTTGGATTTGGACATTGCCAGCGGTACGAATCAGGACGTTATAGCGATACAGTTTCGCGGGATTGAATAGCGGTTCTTGTGACGATTAGCGTTGAATCGCGAGCTCTAAAGAAGCTTGTACAGGGACTGAATCGGTTCGCTCTAGGATGTAGTGCTTTGGCTAGTCGTATTCATGAAAACATGATATCAGCAGCGCATCTTTGGACCTATTACATGTCATTCGGCCGCGCACACCCAAAAAAGTTACAAAAAAGATACCTCGCAGGCGGTATCAACGTCGCTGACATCTGCAGCGATACCAGGTGCTCCACGGATGTCGTAGAGAGTGAGAGAAGTCACAGGAGGATCTCAGCAGCAAAGACAGCGGCTGGCCAATTCCTCCACCAGCACCTAGAACCGCGACCTTGGTATGGCGAGCAGAAGAAGAGAAAGAAAAAAGACGCGACGATGGCGCGGCCAGAGTGTGAATTGCAGAGCGGGAGAACATGGTGGTACTAAGTAGTAGGAAGAAGAGAACAAATTCGCCTTGGGATTTCCGAGTCGCGTGATCCCGAATCCGTTCTTCAAGCTGCTATAATGACTACATGTACCGATTTCTGGTCAAGTTCTCACTAGTAAGTTCGGGCTTGTGGATGTGGTTCTAGGATTCCGACTTGGAGATGTAGCAAACGCTGGATCGTCGACCGCGCTACACTGCGACAAGCGTGTGGGTAACTCGACGACCCGGAATGCCTGGATTTCTTGGCCATGCGGCGTGCATGTATGTCGCCGTAAAGGCAGAGAGGGGTGTCCTATACACATCAAGAACATTGTCCAGAATGTACGCCACACCTTCAGTCGTGCGTTTCCATCTTCTCCTCACGCGCAACCTCACAGAGCACATGCAGAAGACTACTACGGCGCGACAAACTTCCCACCCGACAATTCCAAGTTGGCCGAAACGGAGCCCCACCTCGTTGACGACCTCGACTGCGACCTGACTGTATTCCACTCATACCGCACGCTCCTCGTGCTCTGTAAGTCGAACGAGGGCACGCAGGGCGCGTCGCCCGCGCCGCGCCGGAGGAGGAGGCCGGCGAGACCGGCGTGGAACTCGCCGCCGATGACGGCCCGCGCCATTGGGGCACGAATGACGGTCAGCTCGAACTCCCGCCGGACACCGATGGAACAATTCCGTCACCAGAGATTGAGGCCTCCAGATGGCGTGGTTCATGGTGAACGACACGTACCGCTCTGAGCTATGTCTCCTCTACTCGCCGCACCTCATCGTGATCGCCGCGCTCTACCTCGCGTGCATCTTCCACCCTGCGACGCAGGAGATCACATGAGCAGCTCGGGCGCGTCGCCGTTCGCGTCCGACGGCAGGGCTGTCGGCGTGCGCGAAACGACGGACGTGATCTTCGGGCTGGTGGCCATGTGCGAGGGCTCTGTGTTCCTGTACAGCAGAGCGAGAAGATCCTCACCGCGTGCGCATTGTCCCGTCGAATCCGAAGTTCCGAGTTCTTTTCCCTCTTTCCCTCTTTCCCTCTTCCTCTTTGCGCAAAGATGAGGTACTCATGGATGACGCATTGCTTAGGATTCGCACCTCGCGGACCTGTGCTCAGAGCTCTCGGCGAAGGCGCGGTGCGACTCAGGAGGAGTCCACAGGGACTCGCTCCGCCGGACCAAGGTCGTACTCGAGCCGTGGCGCGCGCGCAACATTATCGACTCATTCGCGACGCGCGGGCTTGGCGTTCGTCGACCTACGCCGAGCTCGCCTCACAGCAGCACACGCGCGCCGCCACACAGCCGTAGACACACCCTTCTCCCTCCCTCTATTCACTCCCTCATCCGTTTATTCTCCCCTACCATTTGATGTATCGATACGGGCGCGCGGCATTCACGCTCAGGGTGTGCGAGGGTGCATGCAGTAATATTTTTTGGTACCGTGTGTGTGCAATGATTCATAGACGGGACAACTATTTTCTATGTGTACTAATACTTTCAATACGGTGACAGGCAGGCAGAACGAAGTGCAAGAGATGACGATATGGATTAAATTAATGGGTGGGTCGTGATCGAGAGCGTCTTCCCCTGCGGGGTGCGCGGGGGTTTCGTGTGCGTCACGGCGCGCCACACGAGCTTCACGCCGAGCACGTACCTTCTGCTGCTACGCGTCGCGCAGCGCGTGCACGAGGTGTGTGCGTGCGGCGCAGGTACGCCTGGAAGGTCGCATAGGTGAGCGGCTGCATCGCGTTCCCGCGCTGGGCTCGAGGGCGAAGCACCGCATGAGCGTAAGCGCGTCGAGGGCAGGCTGGTACCACGAGTTCCCGGCGTCGACGATGCGGACGCCGCGGGGCCGGTGCAGATGGCCCCGAGGCTGGCGTGGAGCTCACGGAGCATCGCGAGGTCGGCCTCCGAAGGTGTCCCTTAGGCGCCTCGGGGCATCAAGATCGGAGAACGTCGGGTTTCCAGGGAAGACGACTTGAGGTGGCGAGGTTGTAGAGAGGATGTAGAGGATAAGCGGCGCACACAGACGTCAAGCAGAGTTTTGTAAAAGTCCTGCCCGCCGATGATGAAGAGGCGGTCGCTGGTGACAGAGGAGATCTGGGCGTAGCGCGCACGCGGGAGAAGGGAGTCGGGATGGAGAGGCGCGAGAGGCGCGAGGGCGGGAGCCAGTGCTGCGAGGCAATGTCGAAGAAGCGGACGTCGTTGAGGACGCAGAGCTCGTCGGGATTGGGGGAGTCGGCCTCGTTCGACATGCCGCCGAAGACGATAAGTTGGTTGTTCCCTGCGCACACGTTACATTGGTTAAGTGAGAAGATATTAGCAAAGGGACACACAGAAGCTCATCGGAACACCCTCTCGGTAATCTTCGAACTTTGCGGACTTGCGCGGCGGGGCAGGGGGAGGTTCGAGTCAGGTGCGATGCCGTGGAGGATGTCGTACCTCGAGCGGCGTGCGAAATCCACCGCGCCATTGGCGGAGGACGGGGGCGAGTACGGGATGGGGATCATGTTGACTGAAGACTGAATCCAGTTCTTGTTCCTGGTCGACGAGTCATCTCCGTTGGTGCGAGTGCCGTAGAGGGTGAAGATAAAGGTCGGGAAGTCACAATTGTGACTTCCCGTCCCAGTCCACCGTTTCGCCGCCCGCCGACAGAATGCCCGCCGACAGAAGGGGCGCTCATCGTCGGAATGGAATCTCGACCACGTCCACTCAACTACCCACCGCCTACACGTCTGTCTACAAACGCGACGGGTGGGGGCTCATTTACCTCCACATGCGCGTTCCCTGGGTGATCCTGCTGCTGTACCTGACGGGGAACCTCGACATAATCCAATTTCTCCTATTTGTCGAGCTCAAGGCCGGCCACAGCGCATCGTTCCCCGCCCGGCGGCGCGCCTATTACAAGTGTGAGCGCGGAATCGCGATACTATGGCATTGTGCGTTCTTCGCGGAGCACCGGATTTTGGCCGGTGAGTGCGCGTATCGCATTTCTTGTTTCCTTCGTCATTGATTAATTATCATTCGTGCTCAGAACAGATGACCCACCGCACTCTCCGCGCGATGGGCGTCGAGCAGCTCATATACCGTTGTCCTGGCTGCGATGTCGAACATTGCGAGTACTACCCTTTCCTACAAGTGAGAGGCTTCGCGGGGTTGGAGAGGGTCGTCCAAGCAGCGATCGGGGCCACGGGCCAGACTCGAGTGGAAAAGTGAGCCTTTCTTCGTAATAAATTATCTTCTCTTCCCTCACCTTTCTTAGAATTATATTCAACAAAAGCGGACGTTTATGGGCGTGGTCGGTGTAGAGTCGTCTTGGTCGGGACTTTGCCCAAGAAAAGGGGAAATAGAATACAACTAGGGATGCTGGGATTGGGCTGACGGGTATTGCAGTCATCATATGCGACTTTACAAAAGCTTAGGCAGGGTCGAATTATGTCTATATCCATGTAATTACTGTTGGTTAACAGTTTGCGCGAGTTTGTGAAGCCACGCACTATTTTTCCCTGGGCAAATGTACGTCTCTGGCCCAAACGGGTATTGCTTGATAAGCATCGCGAATCACCTTTGCCTTTGGGCCTAGCAGGGCGATCCACCTCAGGTTCAGGGATGGGGGTGGAAGGAAGAGCATTTGATTGACGGAGCGCCGCGGACTTATAATCCTGAGCGTGTCAACCACGGACTTTTACAGTAGTTCCAAACAATCATACCAAGATCAAGTCCACGCAGGTCAACTAATTGTAGAAATAATTAACTGCCAGGCTAGCATTGAAATAATCTTGCCCGGATTAAATCGGCCACAGGTGAGATAATCCTGAGGAGCGTGTCAGCCACGGAGTTTTTGTATTATAAGAGTTCGAAACAATCGTACCGTGATTTCCACCCAGCCCCGTATATCCAAGCCAGAGACGGGGCGAAATCAGGAGAGGGCCACCGGCGGTCGGAGGAAACTCTGTATGGAGGATTAAGTACACGAAGAGTGGAATAAGAAACTTGCACTGACTCGGCTAAATTTGAATTTGCGGGGATGGCGCTGCGCGGAACGAGGAGAAACCCACCAGGTAGAGGAGAGTCCGATCTATGGGGGCATTAATATACTCCTACGGTGAGGTGGTCGAAGTGTGCTTGCCTTGGTCTGGACACCTCCTATCGTTCGTCGACAGGGTCGACGAGGCGAAGTTGGTTCCGGGGACGAACTGAAGGGCGGGGTGGGTCAGAATGCGATCCTCATCAAGCCCATCCCCCGGCACCGGAAAGAGACGCACCACGATAGGTATGGCTGGTGGAAGCTTGAGATGCAAGGTCCTGTTGGAGGACAGTACGTACAGGAGGTCCAAACCGGGTGAGATGTTTCGCAATTAATAAATGAGTGAGACGGTGGGCAGCCTTCGAAAAGACACAAGCTTATTGGTGTGCATGCGCAAGGAAGCAGCATTGTGGTGGGGACGCTGGGTCCCGTCCCGTCCCTACCATATCTTGGCAAAGGGTACACTGAATCCCCGGTTCTCCGCTCCTCGTCTGGGATGCGTTTGTACTGGGCGATGGTGGCAGCTGCCCATCTGGTATCTGGGGAAAGACCTTTTCCAGCTGCTCCTGGACGAACTATCCACATGGGTCAGCGAAGCCCTCCCTTCTCAATATCCTAACATACCTTGAATCGTTCCTCGTACCCCTATTCATTGGCAGAGCGACCAGTGGAAATATTTGAACGTACTCTGCCTTGAGCTCTTGCAGCTGGCTGTGCTCTCCGTCATGGCCGTCGGTGATAATGACTGCCGGTGTGTCGCCTATAATCAGGACCCATCGGAAAAGTCCTAGTCTGGCCATGCATCGTCATGGTTGGCCATAGGGAAATTTCGAGAGGGGCCGAAGGCTAATAGATGTAGAGAAGACTTGAAGGAAGAAAGAGAACTTGAACGCAACTTGAACGTTTGACAGAATGCCGGGTCCATGCGTTGTCTGTTGCCATTTGCGGCTGATCTTGACACCTCCCTTGCCGCTTACCCTCGGCGTCTACCCAGACGCTGGCTTTCTCACTAACCTGGACGCTGATTGTCTCACTAACTGTAACTCGTAGATGACCCCAATCGATTCGGCTTCCAAATACCGGTGAGTCCTTTCTCGCTTATTGTTAGGTCGGCATGCTGAACCTATGAACCTATCCTAGGTCCATGGTACTTTTGTGAATCACGTTGGTGGGCTGGGGACTGTCGACGGATCCATCCTTCTTTGAGTCGGGTGGGCCGAGTCGGACCGCTTTCCAGCGCTCTTGACGAGGTGTCCCCGCTCCAAGGTCGCGATGGGCATCCGTGGGCCTGCTTTGGTGCGCCATACGTTGTCGTCGTCGTCGGGTGGGCCGAGTCGGACCGCTTTCCAGCGCTCTTGACGAGGTGTCCCCGCTCCAAGGTCACGCGATGGGCATCCGTGGGCCTGCTTTGGTGCGCCACACGTTGTCGTCGTCGTCGGGTGGGCCGAGTCGGACCGCTTTCCAGCGCTCTTGACGAAGTGTCCCCGCTCCAAGGTCGCGCGATGGGCATCCGTGGGCCTGCTTTGGTGCGCCACACGTTGTCGTCGTCGTCGGGTGGGCCGAGTCGGACCGCTTTCCAGCGCTCTTGACGAGGTGTCCCCGCTCCAAGGTCGCGCGATGGGCATCCGTGGGCCTACTTTGGTGCGCCACACGTTGTCGTCGTCGTCGGGTGGGCCGAGTCGGACCGCTTTCCAGCGCTCTTGACGAGGTGTCCCCGCTCCAAGGTCGCGCGATGGGCATCCGTGGGCCTGCTTTGGTGCGCTACACGTTGTCGTCGTCGTGTGACATCGACGGATCCATCCTTCTTTGAGTCGGGCGAGTCGAGTCGGACCGCTTTTCAGCGCTCTTGACGAGGTGTTCCCGCTCAGAGGTCGCGCGCAAAGGGTTGTTGAGTCTAGGGCAAACTGAATCACATATTTTGAGTTGTGCGCAAGGCTAAGCGCTCAATTGGATCATGAGCTCAAATTGAGCACGCAACGGAAAGACTTCCTCCATTGACTGTTCCAATATTATGTTGTTCTCCCAATGTTGCTGATTTCGACAGCCGCCATTTCCGTGATAAGTGTTCACGTGATATTTCGAAGGTCGCCACTCGTTGGAACTTGGTCCGTATCATGTCAGCCTGACATCCATGCTCGTACTAACTCGCTATCTGCCCCCAAGACCAAATTTTGATGTCGGCAGGCCGGAAATCCTCATCGGATCTTGTGAGCATAGGCTTGGAGATAGTGGTTGCGATCGTCTCTGCCGTGTAGCACGATTCGAAACATTACTATTATTTTCAGATGGCGGATTTGCCTTTGACGCCAAGCTCAGTTACTCAGTATCCCAGCTGGTCTCCCATCGAATATGTAGTCCTGGAACTGCAGAAATCATATTACACGTGGAAATCCTTCAGCAGCTGTGACTTACTCGCAAGTTCGAGGCGATTTGGGATGGATGTAACATGCACCCACAGGTTTGGAACTTGCCATGTGGGAGCCTCAGCCGTTGAGAGAATTAAATGATCCTACTAGTGTTCGAGTCATCATGTGGTTTGAGTTGTGTGCGTGAACTCAAGTGCTCGAACGAAAAGACGGGCTGAGTTTCGACCACGATTAGAATTGCACAGCATTTCCGCCGCCGCCATTCCATTTCCCCGACCTTTCGAAGTTTGAATTGTGGTTAATAACCCGCAAAATCTTCAAATCAGAACATATCAATCGCTCAACCATCGTACCAGCTCAATCCGACTTCTCCTCTTCAGCAGAACAAAGTTTCACAATGATTACAATTCAAGGGTGTATACTACTGTCACAGTGGCGGAGGGAAAGAACTTTCTAGAACTTTTCGGTATACGCTCCACGACAAGCCCGCTCGAAAGTGAAGAAACAGACAGAACCGAGCCAAGTCAACCTTAATAGATTGTTGGCCATGGAGGCCGCCATAGAAGAGCTCGGTGAGTGATGTCTTGTCCGCGAGTATATGTTCTGCGACAGATATGTGTGGTCAGTGCCTACCTCAAGGGACGAGGAATCGACGTTAGTGTGATTGTAGAAAGGTGTGGACGTCAATCAAATGGCAACCATCGAAATGTCTCGATATGGAACATCACGGCACAAGCCGGGTGCAATATTTCGACGGTCGCCAGTTGACATCTTCAAGTAGGTAACCTAAGATTGTATTCGAACTCGGTGTTGAGCAGAACAGATGTAAGAGGCAAAAACTCAGTCGAAGCTATCAACTCGGCTCCGAGTCAACGACTAGCCTTGAGCGCCTCGTCCTTCCGATTCCGAGTCCTCCGTAGGAGCTCTTCAGTGGGAAAAAAAAACGATACTAATCAAGTGATTCTCTCTGCTTGCCAGCTAGCCAGAACAGTTCTCCCTGGTTTCCGCTCACGAATTCTCGATCAATTTAAATCTGACTCGTGTTTCCTTGAGCCTTGAGTACTATCTCGATATAAAATGCAAAAGAACCACTGGTAATAGTATGCTAGGACTTACTGTATGCAAGGGTCAATTTTCAAAGTCCAGGAGGTTCACCGTCTGCTTCAGCCACGGTTCGAGCCCTCTGCAATAACTGCACCAGGGTCTCTGTGCGATAACCCCTATGACCACTATCATGGTTCTTTATCTCTGCTTCGGCGACTTTAACACAGAACTGCCACGCATCATCAGCGACGGCTACCGTAAGACCGCTGCTAGCTAGTTTCAGCGCTATGGTGTCCTCGTCTAACTGATCCGCAATGGGTCCGAAGTCGACCGCTGAGAGCTGCACATTCGCTACGGGAACTGAGATCCTCTGGATAATGGTCGAATAGTTATGGGGTATGATCAATACCCGCAGTATTGCGAGGAAACGCTTCCTGCGTTGAGCGCGCTTCGACGGACTTCTGACGTGGCGGGTCGAGCGCGCTAGGGTCATCATGACCTGGTGTCCACGGGCATCGCGCAGCTGAGGAGTCCAGTCGGGGCCGCAGGCTGGGACCCCTTTGATGTTTGGACATTTATTATCCTGTATCCATCTCGCCAGTTCTTCTGCAGGCTGGGTGGGCTCGGGGAATTTTTTGGATTTAGTGGTGTGGATCGGGGGTTCTCGGGCGGTGTTATGTCCAACGGAAGTCTGGATGATTCGGCGAACGATTTCGGCGATATCGGCGTCATTTGCCTCGGTCGGTTGCGAGTGGGGTCCCGGTGGCTGGGATGGAGTTTCGTCGACATCCATCATCGGATCGTTTACTACTGTAGTTTCAGTAGTCGGCCTTTTGCGTGGATGGTTCGGATCTACTCGTTGCAGCTCTTGGTCGTACTCGTCGCATCGCGCACGAACGGATTCGATTTTTTCGCTTATCGCATAAGCCTCCACTAGCGCTCCGTCCCGCTCGTCACGGAGTTTAGCAAGGTCTGTCAACAAATCCGAAAGTTTTTCTTGCCGGCGACCAAGGAGAGCTGGGTCTGTGGTGAATAGATGGTTGGTGTTGCAGCGTCCTCTTGAGCTACGCAGTAAGAGAAGAATGCGCATGTGGGCAGCGACGTCCTTTGGCGTATACTCGGCCTCTTCGTCCTGTTCGCTATGCAAAGACGCTCTCTCGGCGTCCTGCGCGCCATCTGACAACACACTCTCACTGTCAGACTCGTCCTCTTGGCCCTGCTCGCTATCTGACGACGCACACTCGCTGTCATCCTCCTCCTCGCCACTGGATTTTTTGATCCTATCAATCGATTTCTCGTCGGGAGGAAGCCATTTCGCCCAATCCTCGTTGTCGCGGCGTCCGTCAGCCGCACCGGACGTATGGGCCACGAATTTCTGGCACTTTAGACATGGAAAGGTGTGTACAGGGAGGTTAAGATGAGGGTCGAGACGCCACGGATGGAGGCTTTGTTTCACTTCTTGGGTGAGGCTCCTCTCGAGGTTCTTCTCCTCGACTGATTCGAGGTGTGACGTGTTTGTCGCTTTCATGAGACCCAAGCGTGAGCGTGAGCATTCTGGACAGTAGGTGTCGGACGGCTGAGCCGGAAACCAGAGTCAGACTGGTGGGAGGCAGGAAAGCTTACAGGTACCAACCATGAATTAGTAGTGTTTGGGCTTGGTTTGGGAAATAGGCAACTGGCCGCGAGACAGACGAGGTAAATGAGAGACAAAGATCAAGAGAGACGACGATGACTACAGTGGTGGATTGCGTGGAAATTCTAGATGGCAAAGACCGTCGTATTCACTGCACGTTGAGAATACGGATGGGAAACACTAGCAGGTAGTCAGAAACACAGTAGAACACCGAGTTCAATTTAGGCGCCTAAATCGTTTCCCGACACTTTTCGTCAGTGATTCACGTGATGTTCTTCAGTCGCCTGCCCTCTCGTTCTCTTCCAGAGTTTGCTACTCGCCCGAGCGGAAGCTATCGAAGGAAGTCGGCTCGTTGCGTTCGTAGAGTGAGCTCTAGGTTAGCACAATTGTGACCGTGTGGGTGAAACTGAGCACGACTGGCGCGAAAAGTGCCATATCTCACGAGCTTGAGAGCGCCAATGACGGACGTTGAATTCGAATATTATATATTAAAACGACACTAACTGCAAAACATTTTCTAAGCACAGTTGCATGAACGACCGCAATACATGCATTTCAGCTGGAGCGCCCGGTCTGGATTGAAGAAATCTCTCCGCTGCACCATTGGGCTGTCGTTCGAGCTGATCAAGTATTTCACTATGGTCAGTGAACTGAACTCCGTGCTCCAACCTCCCCATTGGCATATGTCCCGGATGGGCCATCGTCTGTATATATGGAGGTATTGGCACCCTCCCCGGCGAAAGGAGTGTGTCCCGTATGGGTACGGATCGATTTCGATGTCAATGAGATGATTGCGGAACATCTCGAGGAATTCGGAAGACGACTAGATGGAAAACGTTGAGATCGAATTGTGAGGCCTTTCGGCAAGAACGACCACCGACCATGGGCTCGTCTTTATCGGTCATGAGCTTGTCGCCGGCACCTATCTTCGGGAACAGATAACCACTCCTGATCTTGCTCGCAGAAAGCCATTCAGCATAAGCTCTGACAGGACAGAGATGTGCTTGTTCGGCCGAAAGCGGGTAGAGGTAGAAAGGTTCTATCTCTGCAGAGCTGCGTGAGCATGATTCGGTCTAACCATCTCGAGGAACCTACCTCCATATTGCTGCGTCTTTCGAAACGGGAGGGTTACAATGAGAGCATCGCTATCGGGGTCCAATCGTATCTCGTGGGCTTGTATTTTAAGTACCTCGTCAACCCGAAGAAGGCAGGTAAAAGCAATGAGATAGGCCGTCCAGCATAAGCGCCGTGCTCGAGCTCCACTCCATCGTTTGGGCTCCGCTGAACCGTAAGGCTTCATCGTTGAGCGACCATTTTCGTGGTTGAAGTCATACAGCGTCTCCAACATGGCCTCCATGAGGTCAGTTACTGAATTAAAACTCGTATAAATGATCTATCTCACCGGTGTTATTGCCCGAGCGCTCGAAGCCGTTTCACCCGACTGGATCTGTGGACACGGGGTCAACCACAATGATTTTGAGGTAGTCCAATGTCCAAACCTTTCTCCTTTTCAAACTTGCCATGTAATGTGCGACAAGAGGGGAAACAGAAGGGTTCCCCCCCCATTTCTTCGTCGCCTCGTTTTTCTGCCATTGTACGTTACCCTGATCGTTGACCTGGGCAAAGTTCCAGCTGGCCGCCGCTCGCATCTTTTGAGCGTTGGTAAAAGAGAGCCTGATTTCCGTCGCGGGGCGCTGGGTCCCATCAATTCGGATATTATCACAGCTGGGAGGTGTGTGTGAATAGACGACAGGACCACAAATGTTATAGGGATACCTGTGCATGATCCACGCACATATCCACTCCGGCATCTTTTCTGGGGGATTGGGGGTGTAAATGTCCTGGCCGCGTCTAATCAGTCCCTGAGCAACGAGGAAGTCGCGGAAATTTCCCCCAAGGCTGCAGGGCATAGGGGGGATGAGCCTAAGTAGACTAAATGTGGCAAAAGAACTTGCCGCTTGTAGCCCGCAGATGTTTGAATATTGACAGCCTGAGCCACGTTGTGAATAGTGGCGGAATCTACTTGCAGGACATTGTCCCTCAAGAGACTGTCCATGTCTGTCGCGGCATCCGTGTCCATGGCGCCGTCGTCAGCCGGCGGTGCCAGGGCATTTCTTTCAGCATCCAGATCCAGCTCAGCGTCGAAGTCGGCGAGGTCCTGTCCGCCCCTCCTCTCGAGGAATATAGCGTTCGAAACAACCTCGGAGAGGGAGGTGCCCATGCTTGGAGTGGCAGCGAAGGAATTCAATACAGAGGTCATGGGAGGATTAAGGAGATCGAATCCGACGTACTCATGAATGAGAGAGGATATTAGCGCAGCGGTAACTCTCGGCTTTGGGGATCCGGAGAATTGGAGTGTTGAGCGAGAGCGACAGAACCAGGAAAATTCAGAACCGACTTCAGGAAATCGTCCGCCCTTTTATTCCGTTTGGATCTTGCACAGGGGATTGAAGAGAGGGGTGCGGCTCGTCTCACCGCACTGCAAACTATCGCGCTAATGAATGTAAGTGGAGCGGAAGTCAGGGGTAATTGCTACTTTTTTCATGTCCAAGTCAAATAATCCATGTGCAGCAAAACCACCGGTTGGGATACGTCGCCTGAGAAGATCTTGGAGAGCCGTACTATGCACGCACAAAGCTACTTCGCAGGGCGGGCCAGACAAATATTTAGAAGAAAGTCGTACTCCCACTTCTTCGGGCAGTCCTTGTAAAACGACACTGAGTAGGAACAAAGCGGTTGGAATTCTTTACAAGATGGAACTGGATTGAACGTACATGTAGTCGATCATAGGGCCTTCCATCGTATCGCAGGTCTCGTCTTGGGCGGGGAACCGGGAAATCTATCACGTATCTGTTCGTATTCGCCGGGGGGTGAACTTAAAGCAAACAAGAGCGCGCCGGGGCGCGCGGCGCTTCGCCTGGGTTGTCGTGGCACTACGTGGCCCACGTCCTCGGGCGCCAAATCCTCTGTCGGAGTTTGAAGGCTTCGGACGGACAAACGTTATCTTATAAAGAAGAATAAAAGACTCACCCTTGGGGTACAAATCGAAATCGCTTTCGAAAAGCGCCCTCGCAGACACCGTCTGGTAGAAATGCAAACTACAGTGTCCTCCATGAAGCTTGGCATCTGGATGGTGTTGCGGTTTCTGCAGACGACTCCCAACAAGCTGGAACGGCCAGAGACTGGCTACATGAATACGGACGTGAGCTCCCGTCTTCACCAAGGGTCCCCTGGCTGCTAGCTGAGACCAGGGACGAGTTCCGCAGTGGCGGCAAGTCCCTTGTCTTGTCTGTGGTCTCCGTTCAAAGCCATGTGTCCATCATAGTAGATCGGTCAGCCAAGGTCATGTCAAAAATACAGTGGGACAGAGTGGGACTGGGAGCTGTGAGATATGGGAAACAAGAGAATTATTGGAGGCGAAAGCGTTGAAATGGCGACTGTCGAAATATTGCACCCGGCATGTGTGCCGTGATGTTCTGAATCGAGACATTTCGATGGTCGCCATTTGACTCTTACCAACATTCACGCTTCATCTACGCTTTTATAATAATAATTGCACGTCGAATCATCACTCAGTTCAAATGGTAACCTCTGTCTATGGCTAGCAACCTCTTGAAATGCGTCAGGAACGAGGCGCCGCCTCGGTATTTCACGTCAGCAAATTTCCAGGACAAGTCCGTGTTACTGGGGAAAGACTCCAAACAGATCAACTACTTGCGAATACCCGGCGGCAACCCTGGCATGTTTCTTCCTGAAATCTCTGGTTCTAGACTGGACTTACGACGCTTTTCAGCTCTCGCCTTCATCGTTCCTTCTGATAGACACCGTTTCTACAATCCCCCAGGAGTACAGTACGCTCTGAGCTCTAATGCCTCTCGTAATCCTCCTCAAGAAAACAAGGCCGACAATGGGAAAGATGCCTTCCAGGACGGGGACGAGGGTAACCCGCCGCCATCATCACCTTCAGACTCCGACTTCTGCTGTCCTGCGACAGCCTTTCCGGGCACCCACCCCATGGAGAGGGAGGCGTCGCACGAACCGACGAGGGGGGAGGAGGCAGTGAACAGCGGGCAAAAGACAAGAGGGCCGCCTGTGGTGGAAGCACCAGCGTGCGAGTTTGAGGGCGGGAACGAGGAGGACCCACCGCCATCATCATCTTCACCAGACTCCGACTTCTGCCCTCTTGCGACAGTCTTTCAGGGACCCCCCCGCATGTTTTCGCCCATGGAGATGGAGACGTTAGCCGAACCGATGAGGGAGGAGGAGGATGCAGAGGACCAGCGGAACGGCGGGCGAAAGACATCAACGGTGCCTGTTGTGGAAGCGCCAGAACACGAGTGGGGAGAGGAGAACGAGGGCCAGAAAAGGCAAGTTTTGTTACCAGCGCCCAAGATGGGCTGCGAGACGGATAGAGGATTGGAGTTTTACCAGAAGATTCTATCCTTGGAGAAGATTGTGGCGGGGCTTGCGATGGGGGCCAAATCATCTCAATCGATAGGGCAGGTGCAGGACCTGATCCTGTCCGTGGAGAAGCCAGTCGCGGAGCTTGTGAAGGAGGCAAGGGCATGCCAATCGATCGGGCGGGTACAGGAATTGGTGCGCTCCGCGCCCCGGTCAGTCAACTCTCTCGGGACTTCCACAGCTCTGCCGACGCCGGCGCCAGAGGCTTCGCTGCGTGCAATCGCAGCTCCAGCTCTCGCAAATGGTTGCACGACAGTTCCCCAGAGCGGGCTGCCCGCGAGGAAGCCCGAAGATCCTACTGAACGGAGGACCCTGGTGGCTCGAGAAATCCGTCGCACGCTAAGTAAGTGAACTCCTTGTTTCAATTTTTTTTCTTGGCTGACAGAAATATCGGAAGAGGTGACCACAGGCAACCCAAACGCCAGTATGGCCTACGGAGAGCGTCACGAAGAAATGGTCAACGCACGGTTTGGATACGAATTTATCGGGTGGCCCAAGGACGTCCCACTGCAGTCTCTATCACAGATGGGCGTCGGAGTGAAGTCAGTGGTCAATACCTTGTACGATGGTCTCCGGTCGGGGAGGTGTTACTGGGCCAAGATCCCGGACGCAGAGCACGAGAGGCTCAGAGAAAAATATGGGATGAACAGCCAGTCCGAGCAGAAACGGGATCGTCTCGGCAAAGAGAAGGCAACTGGAGAGGAGGACACCCTGGCACCACGAGGGACATCGGCGGGACGAAAGCGGAAGCAGAGAACTTGAAGCGCGAGCATTCTGAGAGGCCGGTCACCGAAGAGGAAATCCGCAACGACGACCCGCTGAATGGCTGCTCCGTTGCGGCGTGCCCCACTAAACCCGCTCAATGAAACCATTAGTACAAACCCGCGTTCCCAGATCCTGTAATCAAGTTTTCTCAGCAATGACGCCGATTGTGTGAATAGAAGAAATGTACTTATAATACAATATACTTCAGTGCTGCCCGTATATTCGGATGGCCGTGATTTTCTACCTAATGCATCGGCGCGCCGAATACTGGATTTCGACGGCCGCCATTCCAATGGCTCTCACGTGATGTTCTAAATCGTTTGCCATTTGACTCTTACTTAGTTGCTATTACTAATACCTCACCCCATAGCTCTTGCCTCTTCTGCATCGCCGTCGGGATCCAAGCTTTGTCCGTCTCATCTACACGGAATTGAGTGTTAATTTTTTGATTCCCACGATGGTCGCGACTGGCGCGAAAAGTGCTCGTTGTCATGTCTCGTGGGCTTGATGGCGCTCGCTCTGCGCGGAGCCATGCGAATGTTGTCGCGCGCGGAGGTACGAATAAATATTGTTGTCCGATACCTAATATCGAGGACTTTCGCTCGCGAAAACTATATTTTAACGACACGAACTCCAAACATTTTCTACGTGCAGTTGCATGAACGACCACAATACTTGCATATCACTTGTATCGTAGAGGGAGCTTTAGGTTAGCACAATCGTGACCGTGTAGATAGAACTGAGCAATGGAGTTTCGACTCCCACGACGGTCGCGACTGGCGTAAAAATGCCATGTCTCATGAGCTTGGGAGGGCCAATGACGGACGTTGGATTCGAATATTATATTATATATTATGAAACCACACGAACTGCAAAGCATTTTCTAAGTGCAGTTGCAAGAACGGCCGCAATACATGCATTTCAGGTGCAGCACCCGGTTTGGATTGAAGAAATCCTGCCTCCGCGTGCGGGGACTATCGTTGTAGCTGATGAGATATTTCACTATGGTCAGTGAACTGAACTCAGGGCTCCAACCCCCCCATTCACATATCTCCACGATAGACCATCGTCTGTACCTATGTAGGTACTGGCACCCCCCCCGGCGGAAAGAGTGTGTCCCGTAAGGGTACGGATCGATATCGACATCGATGAGATGATTGCGGAACATCTCAAGGAATTCGGCAGAAGACTAGATTGACAGCATTGAGATTGAGCATTGCCAGCCCTTTCGACAATAACCGATACAGACCATTGAGACATTTTTATCAGTCATGAGCTGGTCGCCGGCACCTATCTTCGGGAACAGGGGGCCCTCCCGGATTCCGCTCACAACAAGCCATCGACAATAGGCTCTGACTGGACAGAGGTGTGCATCCTGTTCGGGAAGTGGATAGAGGTAGAAGGGTGGTACGTCTGCAGAGTTGTGAGCGTGTTTCGGTTAGGGCATTCAATTCAAAGGGACACACCCCCACCCTGGTGGGTCTTTCGAAACGGGAGCGTCAAGATGATAGCATTGCTATCGGGGTCCTTTCGTATCTCATGGGCTCGGATCTGGATCACTTCGTCGACCCGAAGAAGGCAGGTAAAAGCCAGCAGGTACGCGGTGAAACATAAGAGCCGCGCTCGAGCTCCCTCCCATCGTCCCAGGTTCGTCGAGCCAAAGGGTTGCACGGTCGTGCGGCCGTCTGCGTTGTTATAATGATAGATAGTCTCGAGCATTGCCTCCAAAAGGTCATTTACCGGATTATGAGTTGTGTAAGGGAGCTCACCGGTGTTATTGCCCGCGCACTGCAAGCCGTTTCGCCGGCATGGACCTGTGGACGTAGTCAACCACTAAGAAAATTTGGGTTATCTGATGCACGGACCTTCCTTCGCTTAAGGCTGACCATATACTGGGAGACGAGACGAGAGACAGAAGGGTTGCCGCCCCATTTTTGTGTCACATCGTTTTTCTGCCAACGGACGTTTCCTTGATCATTGATTTGGCCAAAGTTCCAGCTGGCCGCTGCTCGCATCTTTTGCGCGTTGGAGAAGGAGAGTCTAATTTCCGTCGCGGGGCGCTGGGTCCCATCAATTTGGACAGTGTCACAGCTGGGAGGTGTGTGTGAATTAACGACAGGACCACAAATGTTATAGGGATACCTGTGCATAATCCACGCACATATCCATTCCGGCATGGTTTCCGGGGGATTGAGGGTGTAAGCATCCTCCCCGGGTTTGACGAGTCCCTGAGTGATGAGGAAGTCGTTGAAGTTCCGTCCGAGGCTGCAAGACACACGCGGTGAACTCCAGTCGACTAAATGTGGCAAAATAATAACTTGCCGCCTGTAGCCCGCAGATGTTTGTACGTTGACGCCTTGCGCCATTGTGCGAATGGTACTGGAATTAAGGAGAACGTTGTCCCTCTCTATGTCTGTTGCGGCATCCGTGTGCATGCTTTCGTCAGCCGGGGGCACCAGGGCATTTTCTTCGGCCTCCAGATCCTCGTCAGTCTCGAAATTCATTAACTCGTGTTCGTCACGAGTCTGGACGGACAGAGCCTTCAAAAGGACGTCAGAGAGGGAGGAGGTTGGAGTTGGATTCGATACAGGATTGGGCATTGACTGTAGGGATTGAAGGGAGGGCTTATAATCAAAGTTTTGGTAACCTACCCGTTCAGCCTTTATGTTACCCGGTTTCAGCTATGTTCGCCGTCGAAGAATCTGAACGCTGTATGCCCAGGTAGGTTTGATTTACATCCTGTCTGAATAAATCCAGGAGGAACTGTGGCGAAGTAAAGCAAGAATAGCCTAGAAGCGACTGAGCGGGGACAATATTCTGCGGAGGCCCTTGGGGGTGTCGTCCCAAATTCCTCATTGGCCCTCATTATCTGAGGACCGATGTACTGTACGTGATGTTCCGGGGGCGAATAAGAGGTTTCGACTCTTGAAGTCGTTGGAAATGACCTGATTCTCCCGTCAATTCGGAGAGGTTAAGTGGCAGATGCTGAACATCCTACGCAAATCCGGCGCCTTTTCGTCGCTATTGTATACCTTCACGAGAGCACGCCGGGGCGACTTCGCCTGGGTTGTCGTGGCATGCCCACGTTCTCGGGTGCCAGATCCTCGCTGATTGCCTGTCGGAAGGCTTTGGCCAGACAAACACTATCTTTTAAAGAGCACGTTGCCAGGCACGCTTTGGGTCTCTATTTGAGGTTGAAACGTGGCTCGGGCTTTGTTGCCACACAAGATTCATCAAGCATATAGCGCCACGAGGAGGTAAGACAGTGATGTAGTTTTTTCGCTTGCTACACATGGTGTGGTGATACGCTCGCTATGCCACCGTGGGTTGAAGTTAAACAGACGATGGTCGAGAAGAACTAGGGCAGCCCTAGATGGTCGTACACACAAGAATAAAGCAAGAGAGGAAATCGTCAGATCATCGACAATGTAGGTGACTGGTGTGGACGACGGTCGATCCGAATCGGGAAACCCAAGACGTTGGGCCCGCAACAGGTCAGCAGTGCCCGTTGCGCCTGCGAATTTCGCAGACCCACCCAGGACCGCGATCGTCGAGGGAGTCAGCCCACGGCAATGCGTCCGCGTCACCGGTGGATGGCGCGAACTTAGCCGGCAGAGCCAGGATGTCAACGAGAACTAGGAACGTCACGTACGCGGGATACCCCATCGCCGCCTCGAGACCAGACAGCGGCAGGGATGAGGGCGTGCCCCAGTGGGCAGCCATCTCTTTGCAGTCGTCATTCGATAGCGGGGCCATGGTGTCCTCCATGAAGCTTGACATTTGGATGGTGCGGTCCCCACTCAAGAACTCGGTAGAGGACGGAGAATAGCTGGTGATCGGCATCGAGGGATGGGACTGGGGAACTGCTGACTCGAGTCACTCGAGCTGGGCGTCGAAGGCAAAGTCTAGGGAAAGAAAGAAAGTTGGAACCATAATACAGGAACGACCAGAGATTGCTCACCTCGCTGAACTCCGGAGAGCCCACGAGTTGATCTTGTTGCGCAATATTCGAGAACGATAGCTGGTGCCCTTCACCAGACCAAGTCCACCCGAATCGAGATCCGCCGGTCGCGGCGGGATAAGGTTCGCAACTGTGTTCCTTGGTCGCAGGTGCTTCCTCGGTGACAAATGCTTCGGCCGGGAGCGTCGAGGACTTCCGCAGAGTGCATCGGTCGCAGGAGGGGAGCTGGCCGTTATAAAGTTCGCGCATTCCTTCTTGTCGTTGTTGCGCGTCAAAAAGGGACCTTTGCGAAAGGCAAGATACCCCTCGCTCTGGCAGTGGACAACAGGTCGATGCCAGGAGTGGGCGTAGTCGGAGAGGGTGCTTGGGAAGCTGCGGGCGTTTTGCCGACCCAGAGATGCCAATCCAAGGCGTCTCCGAGGGCACGCTCGCAGCGGCATATCTCCCTGGCTGACATGCCAGAGAATTTCACCCATGCGCGATTCGAGTAGCACTGGTCCTGCGTGAATTTGGACGCCAAAATCAGGGAAATGAGAAATGCCCTCCTGGGGCAGAGGAGGGGCGAGGGCAGGGGGGTAAGCGGCGCCAGCAAGTTGCTAGCAGATCTCTTGCTCAGCGAGGCGTCGGTGGTCTCCGATTCGGAAGCCACCGTCGACGGGGTAGGCGTGCAGGCTATATCCTCATTGGAACTCGCACCGTGTCCATCGTATCTTCGTCGTTGCGGATCTGCGCTTCGTAGTCAAAATTGGTGGTTGCTGATAACTCGGCCCAGTGAGCCTCCATTTCGAGCTCGGCGGTGGTGGCGGTCATAACGCAGAAATGCGCATCCGGCTCGCCTCGAGCACCCTCGCCAGACTGCTCTTTTTCGAATGAACTCTGGCACTTTGGGGCGAATCGCCTCGAGATAGCATAATGCTGCCTGTAAGACGGAACCAGAAGGTTGCGAGCGCTTAAGGCTCGTGGACGAATCCCTTGATCAGGATGAGATTGCTTCGGTTCTCAAAGCGACTCGCGAGATCCTGGTCGGACTGGAGGATGGTCGAGCCTGCGCGCGAACAAGTCGAAGCCGACGACACAGGCGGTGGCGGGGAGGATTGGGTGAGGGGGGATACCGGGGACGGCAATTGAGTCTGCGGGATTGCGGGGTGGGGGGATTTCACACCCTACTGTCGCCTGTTATGTCAAAAATACAGTGGGAATGTCCTGGGGACACCATATCTCGCATAGCGACTTGACAGCTTGATCTGGAGGAGCCAGATTCAGTAAGGGTAGATGAGAGTGAAGGAGTAGCCAACGTACCAACTAAGTGTGTTGCATATTTGTTCTTTGCGGTGGTGTTCGAAGTCTTGGGCATAGTATACTGGGCCCTGAGACACTCTGGTTCGCATGATGGGGTCAGCTTTGGGAGAAGATGGTGATACAGAAGTGGCCGGGGTGCTGAGTTGAGTGATGGAGGGAGAACGAGAGGAAGCGGACGAAGAGTCGAGAGCATTCTAGTGCTGCCAGCGGACCCGCGAGCCGGTGGCCGGAGGAGCTGTGAGCGAGAGAATGGATCGACAAGTGCATATTGGGTTGAATGAGTTGGGATTTGGGGTTTAGTGAGTGATGCCGGGGATTATAAAAGCGGTGGGGATTATTAGAGTTCAGATAGTACTCCGCCGCTCATCGAAGGACTGGGGGCGATAGTGCATTTCAAGAAGGAAAAGGGGGAAGACTGGAGGGGATTGATTGGTTCGGGAGGGGATACGGGCGCTGTATGGAGAGCACATTCAGTTCGGGCATCTCCAGCCAAAAGGACGATCCGCTTACAGTACAGGGAGTTTTGCTGATCAACGAAGGCCTGGGAGCGCGTTGGAGACACGAGCCAGCTTTCGGGTCTTGTTTGGTCGTAAGGAGAATACTGGTTTCTGAGCCGTTTAAGACGAATGGGTTCTGCTACTGTTCTGCTCCTGGTTGGTGCGAAGAACCGTCTGATCGGACCCAAAATCGGACCGACAATAGTTTCCCGATTGAGATTCACTACGACGAGTGGTCAGTCTGTCAAGAGAGACTACAGATTCACTGAATCACTATTCAAGTTCAACGGGAGCAAAAATGAATCATGTGAAGGTCAAATTGTTTGAAAAACTCAGAAAGAATGTCTAGCTGAAAATTGACTTCTATTTTCTCGACGCCGCCAGTTTCTCCTGCCGGCAGCACGAGAGCCATGCAAACCACATCATTGTCCGCAGCTGCAACACATCCTCCTTCCACGGAATCCTTGTGTTCTCTTGTCTAAACTCCTGCGTCAACTTCTCACATTGTTTTATGTTCTCCGGCGACATGAAGTCGATGGCCACCTTGATGCAATCGCTGAGGTTGCGCACCTACGGAATGGACATAATCGAATCAAGATGTGCGCTGATGAGCTCACCTGGTGCGCGCACCCAGCCGGGATGAAGATTGCGTTGCCAGGGGTCTGGTACACGCGATAACTCTTCACACCGTGTTCCGTCCACAAGTCACGCCGCGCGTTGTCGTCCAAGTACACCTCCTGACCGTGGATCGGATCACCCGAATTCTTCGGGAATTTTGCTCGCAAAAAGCGGCGGATCTTGTTGCTGTCTTGCGCACGGAAGAGATCCCATACAGCCCGGCCGTCCTTGTTCTCCGAGTCGAGCGAGGCGTACGTCATGATGTTGAGCACATCCGACATGTCCATGTGTAACTGTGTCGTTCCTTTAGAATCACGATCGGTCAGATTCGCATACGCGTTGTACATTTTCGGGCCTGGGACGAATGGAAAAAAGTCAGTCTTCAAGACGGAAACGACACATTGCCACTCCACCTAAGTCAGGGACGATGGTATTCAATGGGAAGTGAGAGGCGAGATTCAGTACGCCATCCCTACGGACGTAATTGGGCATCGGCACCGCTGCATTAAAATCCTGAAATAACTGCGGGAATTCCATCTCAAAGTCGCTGGATGGTGGCCAATCCTGTGGCCAGATCAATACTCTCTCGGATGTCGGGAAATGACCGACCTTGAGCTTCCAACATTCCTCACGCTCATGATTTGAACCAAACTGCTCGAAAAACTCACGCACCGTGGTGTCGTGGGTACGTCCTTGCTGACACTCGATAACCTCGCACTGTTGGGAACCGTATGTATCGATAAAATAACGAGGGTTCCAGGGGACCTTGAACCTGGCCCCCACATCTGTCACCAAGAGTGGATCACCTTTTGCCCATAGTGGGCGGAAGATGTCCTCTGTGAGGTCTTCGGCGCTGAATCGCCGGATTTCGTGTGATGGGGGTTCCATGGTGCTTGTTTCTGCTTCCCCGTGCGAGTACATCACTTCTGAGTTGATCAACGCTGTCGGCAGGCCTGAATCGTCAACACTTTCGTGGCCCAACAGAACACACATGTCTTGTACTGTATTCTCGAGTTCGGACTTCGTGAATCTTGTCACTGGGACAAAGTCGTCGATTGTGTCGTGCGATGTGTCACCAGGCCGTTCGCTAACCAGTTCTTTGAGGTCTTCGAAACACTCATTGCATACCTCCTGACCGCAACAACGGCACATCCAGGAGCAGACAAAAATGGACGTCATGCAGCCATCTGCATGTTCGTGAAGGTAGATGAGGTGAATTATACTGATTATAGCTTACCACAGGTGGCGCGGACCTGGGTTTCTCGAGGTCTATATATGGGAATGAAGTCGCAGTTGGTGATGTGCGCGAGTTCTGCACGGAGGATCGGGAGTAATGCGCCCGCGGCTGTTTTCTGTAGAAGGGACCGCCATTAGCCTCTTGTGCTGCGTGTACCGAATGCGCACCTTGAGCTCCTGGATGTGGGTTGCACTGAGAGTCACGTTCCAATTTTCAGGCCAGTCAATGCTAAGGGTTTCTGGATCTCGGTCTTCTTGAAAGAAAAATCCAATGATTTTCCATCCTTGTTTTGACAAAAAAAACGAATCTCTTGGAATCGACAAGTATCGCTGCTTTGTGAGTATGAGCATGTTATACATTGAGGGGCGTGCTTATGAGAGGTGCAAGGCTGCAGCTGCCGTTCAAGGGTGATTTCGATGGGATCTGGGTCATAAAACTAGTGAGTCTCAGCATCACAATCAAACCACGAAACATGGAGATCTTTTACTGAGTTTTACGGCTGCGGGTGGATATCCCATCATGCGTGGTACTTCAATTACATCACGTGTACCCTACACACTGCGAAGTCGTTTGATCGATGTCCTATTGATCAACTGTCATCAATACCAAGAATAACGACTGGCTCGAGTCTACTATACACCGTGTATCGCATGATTTCCTGAATTAACATATTGCGGAAAGTATATATGTCGCCTATTCGTGGGGAAAATACCATCGGGCGTCAAAATCTAGGCTGGAAATAATCTTACACTTTGGCACTACCCTGTCCACCACACCTGCCTTGACTCACACATACAATTTGCACTCGGGTGTAAATACAGCCAGCATCGCATCCACCGTGTATACTTCTCCGTAATGCGACCCGAACTTTGACGGTATGAAAAAGCGGTAAGGTAATGCGCCGCCTCGGTTTTTCACAAAATGCCCAATCCGGAACGTCGCAGGCCCAATTCTTCGACTTCACGCAAAGCGAGTACGTTCGCCGCCAAGTCTTCGTTTTCACTTTCTCGCCCCGAGGTCTAACCGCCGCGAAGCCTGAAAAAGAGGTTTGTTGGTCGCGTAGGCGGCGGCGAGTGCTGTCGCCGTCTGCGTAGACCTGCAAAAAAAAAACGAGGCCTGGGGCGTCGACGTCCGTGTCGGAGTCGCCCGACGGTCATGGCCAAGTTCTTCACGGGATCCAGCCATTAGGACAGAGGCCATCCTGGTCCTGGTCCACCCAACGCCGCCGTGT